>JAMPIV010003088.1:125000-170930 GCA_024509875.1 Oreohelix idahoensis | reverse complement strand
AAGCTAACTATAAACGAGGAATGGAAGACAACATGGAAGAACAGTAGAAAAGGCAGACACGCGTTCAAACTGCTGAAAGAACCAACAAGGACGTGCCAGGTCATAGAAGAATTAAAGATCCTATTGAACAAAAAGCTGTGGCGTCTCCGTCTCGGTGCAGCATACTTTATGATAGAGGAACCACACTGCCAAGAATGCCTGGAAGAGAATGACATAGACCACTACCTGATCCACTGTAAAAAGTACGAACAACAAAGGCTTGAATTAAAGACTTACTATATAAATCACAATATAGACATGACAGGGGATAAGGTTTTAAGTATAGATGCCACAGGAGAAGCCCAATCAATACTTAAAAGATATATACATAAAACAAAAGAAAACATATAAGGTTAGTACTTCAGGAAAGACATTCAACCAAAAAGAAATTAAGCAACAAGAACTAACAAATCATTAAATTAAAAAAAAAAAATTAAAAAAAATACAAGGGGCTTGACATAAGTCTTGGGCCTGACCATGAAGGACATGTCACAGAGAGCTGAAATTTTGTATAGTGTTTATTCCTTTTCAATATAGCCACCGTCTGAATTGACACACTTCTGCCATCTCTGCTTGACCTTGAAAAGACCTTGGGAGTAAAACACCCTATTTTTCAAACTAAACCAGTCATCACATGCCAGTATAACTTCTTCATCGCTGTCAAAATTGTTTCCTTTTAGCTGTTTTTTAAGATTTGGGAATAGAAAAAAGTCTGATGGAACCAAATCTGGAGAATATGGTGGGTGTGGAAGAATTTCAATATTCAAATCGTTGGCTGCTAGCTGCACAAGCCGTGCTTTGTGAGAGGGCGCGTTGTCTTGAAGCAAAGGAAGATTTTGAGTGCGCGTTATCCCTCGTTTCCTGGTCACAACCTTTCTTAGTTTGGTGAGAAGATCTGCATAGTACTGTCCATTAACTGTGTTACCACGAGGCAGATAATCTTTCAACAGGACACCTTTGGCGTCCCAAAAAAACAGTCAGCATCACTTTTTCTGCAGATTTCTGCGCTCTCGGCTTGACAGGTGTTGGGGAACCCGGGGTTTTCCATTGCATGCTGGCAATTTTGGATTCGGGGTCCTAATGGTGTACCCAACTCTCATCTACTGTCACCATGGTCTCCAAAAAGTTTTTTGACTGACATTTTTTGAGCAACTGTTGACAGCAATTTACCCTCGTTTGCTTCTGTTCACGTGTCAACAGTCGCGGAACCCAGCGTGCACACACTTTTCTAATGTTCAGTCTTTTGTGTAAAATTCTATAAACTGTTTTCATTCAGTTTTACTCTACTAGCTATCTCCACAATTGTCATTTTTCGATCCTGGTCAATGATTTTCTTCACTCTTGTTGCATTTTCATCGTTGCACTCTGAGGCTGGTCTACCAGATCTTGGCAGATCAGCAATATTTGAGCGGCCGCACTTAAACTGTTGACACCAGTTTTTTACCGAAGTATATGAAGGACAAGAATCACGAAACACTGGTTCCATCTCCCTGTGTATGTCTGTAGGTGTTTTTCCCTGAAACATCAGAAGTTTTATCACAGCTCTGGCCTCCTTCTTTTCCATTGTTTTGTCAAATCTTTGGAGGAGCAGATCCGGTCAATAGGGTACATTGCGCCGTGCACCGAAGCGAGAAAACCCATTGAAGAAACAAACGCGTACTTCACACATTCAGTGCAAATATGATGAACTTTAAATGTGCCGAGTTTCATCTTCCTCCTGTGACTCCTTCATGGTCAAGCCCAAGACTTATGTCAAGCCCCTTGTATTAGCAAACTTACTAACTACTGAAATGACAAGGAAAGACAACGAGGTTTAAAAAAAAAACAACAACTCAAAAAAGAACAAATATTAATACAAATTAAAACCGAGTGTAAAGGACAATAGTTATCTATAAACAATACAAAAGAGAAAGTAAAATGACAAATACTAATATAAATTAGAACCAGCAACTGCAAGAGACAAAAGTTATTTAAATTTAATACAAAATTAGTAAAGAAAATGACACTAAATACCCCAATTATAACCAATTTTCTGGTTGAACAGGGTAGACCAAGATGGAACGAGAAGAGGCAATAACGGTCAGCTGTTAAGTGCCCGCTCTCCACCCATCACCTCTTCAAAACAACAACAACAACGTTGATATAAGGGGAGATTATGATAGTGTGTTGGTAAAATGGGAGATTGTCCCTAGTAGTTACCGGGGGTTTCTGAAGAGACAAAAAGGAAGAGAACTAAAGCATGGTCAAGCATGTCGTACAAGGCGACTAAAATGAGGTTTTATATGGGGCTGAAGACCTGATAATGTAAAACAAATCGTCACAGAAACCACTGCTGCAGGAACATGTGAATACTTGATGCAAGCTTCCTGCAAGGAGACCAGCTACACGGGTGGCCCTATGCTCCGTTACGAGCGCAAAGGAAAAATGATGATCATGATGATAATATTAGTTTTCTATAAGGGGTGATTATAATAGTGCTGTTAAAATGGGTGATTATAAGAGTGTTGTTATAATGGGAGATGGTAATAATGTTGTAAAGAGAGTGATTGTAATCGTGTTGTATAATAGGTGGTTCTAACAGTGTTGCTAAAACAGGTGATTATACGAGTGTTGTTATAATGGAACATAGCAATAGTGTTGTATAGTGGGCGATTGTAATCGTGTTGTATAATGGGTGATTATAATGATGTTATTAGAATGAGAGATAATAAAAATTGTGTTGTAATGGGAGATAATAATAGTGTTGTTTAACTGGTGATTTTATAGAATTGTTATAATAGGTGTTCGAATAATAAGTAATAGTGTTCGAATAATGGATGATTACAATAGATTATGTGTGAGATCATCATCATCACATCATCATCACATCATCATCATCATTACTCTTTAACTCCCCAAGGAGCATAGGCTTTAACAACCTTATGCCAAATCTTCGTGTCTCGTGCCATTAGCTCAAGATCTGTCCATGTCTTCCTCATCCCTTCCATCTACGTCAACAGTTCTCTTTTCCATGTCTTCCTCATCCCTTCCATCTACGTCACCAGTTCTCTTTTCCATGTCTTCTTCATCCCTTCCATCTACGTCTCCAGTTCTCTTTTCCATGTCTTCCTCATCCCTTCCATCTACGTCTCCAGTTCTCTTTTCCATGTCTTCCTCATCCCTTCCATCTACGTCTCCAGTTCTCTTTTCCATGTCTTCCTCATCCCTTCCATCTACGTCACCAGTTCTCTTTTCCATATCTTCCTCATCCCTTCCATCTACGTCTCCAGTTCTCTTTTCCATGTCTTCCTCATCCCTTCCATCTACGTCTCCAGTTCTCTTTTCCGTGTTTTCCCCATCCCTTCCATCTACGTCTCCAGTTCTCTTTTCCATGTCTTCCTCATCCCGTCCGTCTACGTCACCAGTTCTCTTTTCCATGTCTTCCTCATCCCTTCCATCTACGGCTCCAGTTATCTTTTCCACGTCTTCCTCATCCCTTCCATCTACGTCTCCAGTTCTCTTTTCCATGTCTTCCTCATCCCTTCCATCTACGTCTCCAGTTCTCTTTTCCATGTCTTCCTCATCTCTTCCATCTACGTCTCCAGTTCTCTTTTCCACGTGTTCTGTGGTCTCCATCTACCTCTGCTACCCTAGGGACATCAGAACAAAGATTAGCTTGTAATAATGTCAACAGGTTTCCTCAGTGAGTGCTCTTTCGATGGCCGGCGTCTCTTGTTTCACTGGTTCTTGTCATCAGTTCCACATTAATGATCTGGTCATACCACTTCAATCCTTCTACTCTATGAAAGCTCCTATTTATGAAAATATGTAGCTATTTGGTTTTGTTGTTCTCCAATTTTCAGAACCGTATAATAGGACTGACTTTGGAGATTATGATATTGTTGTTATAAGGGGAGATGATGACTGCCTTATAAATGTGAGTTGCGCGAAGTTTTAATGCACGTATCAACGTGTGTCTCTGATAATACTTGACAGCCCACGTTACACAAAGTTCATGAAGACTCCAAACTCGCACATGTTCAGTTTGAACATATAACGATAAAATAAAGTTTATTATAGCATGGTGGACGGTGACGAAGATGATGGCTCGATGAAGGATGGCGATGAGGGGGTTGTAAAATGACTACGTAAAAAGAAATTACAATAACAATATTTCGCATGGCTTGCTTTCCCTCATTCTAAGTCATCAGTTTATTTAAATATAGCCAGTCATGAATATGTATCTCGAATATGAATCTCCGTATAATTAATTGTTGTGGTATGGCAAAACCAGCTGTTAGATACTACATATTTGAATATCTACTGAAGATCTCCTGCACTCAATGATCACAAACATCGAACAAGGCCATCATGCCAGTTCATTAGTGGATTGCGTCCGATTGGCAGTGTGGTTAGAGCAACATATACCGAATTCCGGGTTTAAAGCCTGGAAGAGTTGAAGGCAAAAGTGCAAGGGGAAGACAGCGCTAAAAATGGGAAGATAACACCAAGAGATAAACAGGAAAGATTCTATCAGAGTGCACCATAAAGACAACAGATAGTGATGAGATTCAACTCCAGTTGCCTAGCTGTAAATGGTTACAAAGGTCAAAGGAAGTGATATGATCGAATTACTCCTCCAGATTCATACCTTGGAGCTACCAAAGCTGCTTTACCATATTCATCATCATCATCAACGTCATCATCATTATCATAATCACATCACGATTATCGTCATGATTAATTACCATCATCATCACGTCATAATTAACATCTTTTTCTTCTTTTTACAAATGCTTCATTGTTTTTTTTTTCGTTTTTTAAAACTATTTAAGTTTTTTTCTTTTCATTAGGCTTGAGTCTATAATATTATTAAGATTGTTTGCGCGAGCGCACACACACACACACCACACACACACACACATACACACACATACACACACCACACACCCCACACACGCACCACACACCCCACACACACAAACACCACACACACACCCCACACACACCACACACCACACACACCAAACACGCACACACCACACACACCACACACACACACACACCACACACACACACTCACACGGAAATTGATTTATTACTTCCCCATGCCCTCACTTTCTTGTCCTCTTCTTTATTTCCCATGTCTTCTAATTTAATTATTTGTAATGTCCACCCATTGCCTCCTGATATTGTTGCTGTCTTTTGCTTCAAAAGCATTTCTCTCTTCAGTGTATATGATGAATGACAAAAATTGAAAACACATACTCACACCACAAAAGCCGCAGTTTTCATGTTGAAGACCTGGCCGTGACATGAAACTTAACCAGTACATGTCGAAATGTCTTGCACGTTTAGTGTTCCAAATAATCTCTTTAACTGCTCACATAAGCAGAGGATCTATGTTGTCTGAGCCACTGACGCGTGACTGATTTATTCTGGTTTGCCATCTGACTATCTGGGCAGGTTGGGTGAGTTTAATTAGGATAATGACTTACACTGGACCGACGCGGCCAATGATTGCCCCGATCATGTTTCAGAAATCAGGGAAACAGCGCTACGGGGAGTTTCAGATGTGAACCCCATTGCTTGTGAAACATTTAACTAGCCTTAGGTTGTCTTCTGAAACATTTAACTGGCCTTAGGTTGTGTTCTAAAACATTTAACTGGCCTTAGGTTGTCTTCTGAAACATTTAACTGGCCTTAGGTTGTCTTCTGAAACATTTAACTGGCCTTAGGTTGTCTTCTGAAACATTTAACTGGCCTTAGGTTGTCTTCTGAAACATTTAACTGGCCTTAGGTTGTGTTCTGAACCATTTAACTGGCCTTAGGTTGTTTTCTGAACCATTTAACTGGCCTTAGGTTGTCTTCTGAAACATTTAACTGGCCTTAGGTTGTGTTCTGAAACATTTAACTGGCCTTAGGTTGTCTTCTGAAACATTTAACTGGCCTTAGGTTGTGTTCTGAAACATTTAACTGGCCTTAGGTTGTCTTCGGAAACATTTAACTGGCCTTAGTTTGTGTTCTGAAACATTTAACTGGCCTTAGGTTGTCTTCTGAAACATTTAACTGGCCTTAGGTTGTCTTCTGAAACATTTAACTGGCCTTAGGTTGTGTTCTGAAACATTTAACTGGCCTTAGGTTGTGTTCTGAAACATTTAACTGGCCTTAGGTTGTCTTCTGAAACATTTAACTGGCCTTAGGTTGTCTTCTGAAACATTTAACTGGCCTTAGGTTGTCTTCTGAAACATTTAACTGGCCTTAGGTTGTCTTCTGAAACATTTAACTGGCCTTAGGTTGTCTTCTGAAACATTTAACTGGCCTTAGGTTGTGTTCTGAACCATTTAACTGGCCTTAGGCCTTAGTTTGTGTTCTGAAACATTTAACTGGCCTTAGGTTGTGTTCTGAAACATTTAACTGGCCTTAGGTTGTGTTCTGAAACATTTAACTGGCCTTAGGTTGTCTTCTGAAACATTTAACTGGCCTTAGGTTGTCTCCTGAAACATTTAACTGGCCTTAGGTTGTCTTCTGAACATTTAACTGGCCTTAGGTTGTCTTCTGAAACATTTAACTGGCCTTAGGTTGTCTTCTGAAACATTTAACTGGCCTTAGGTTGTCTTCTGAAACATTTAACTGGCCTTAGGTTGTCTTCTGAAACATTTAACTGGCCTTAGGTTGTCTTCTGAAACATTTAACTGGCCTTAGGTTGTCTTCTGAAACATTTAACTGGCCTTAGGTTGTGTTCTGAAACATTTAACTGGCCTTAGGTTGTCTTCTGAAACATTTAACTGGCCTTAGGTTGTGTTCTGAAACATTTAACTGGCCTTAGGTTGTCTTCTGAAACATTTAACTGGCCTTAGGTTGTGTTCTGAAACATTTAACTGGCCTTAGGTTGTCTTCTGAAACATTTAACTGGCCTTTGGTTGTTTTCTGAAACATTTAACTGGCCTTAGGTTGTGTTCTGAAACATTTAACTGGTCTTAGGTTGTGTTCTGAAACATTTAACTGGCCTTAGGTTGTCTTCTGAAACATTTAACTGGCCTTAGGTTGTGTTCTGAAACATTTAACTGGTCTTAGGTTGTGTTCTGAAACATTTAACTGGCCTTAGGTTGTCTTCTGAAACATTTAACTGGCCTTAGGTTGTCTTCTGAAACATTTAACTGGCCTTAGGTTGTCTTCTGAAACATTTAACTGGCCTTAGGTTGTCTTCTGAAACATTTAACTGGCCTTAGGTTGTCTTCTGAAACATTTAACTGGCCTTAGGTTGTCTTCTGAAACATTTAACTGGCCTTAGGTTGTCTTCTTAAACATTTAACTGGCCTTAGGTTGTGTTTTGAAACAACACGGCTGATTCAAACGCCACTTAGGGAGTTTTAAAAAAAATAGTGCGCGGCTTTAATAACATTATAGATCTTCACAAGCAAAATCGACTTTCGTAATCATTCCTCATAGTCGGATATATTCACAATGGTTACAGTTTGTACTACGTAACTTTCCTTGTCAGGCACACATAAACTCTTCATCACCCAACTATATTTTTTTATTTCTTTAATCATCGTCACTGTTCTTTACGCTCCCTACGGAACATGGAACCACCACTTCAGCTAGTCCCACAGGAAACCTGCATCTTACAGTACTGGTTTTTGTGGCAATTTGTTTTACACAATTAGATAGCAGCACCATAACGAATATTAGTCGCCTTGTATGGCACATATGACAAACGTTCAAGGGGAAGACAGCGCTACAAGTGGACAGATAACATCAAGAGATGGACAGGAAAGTCTATCAGAGTGCACCACCAAGACAAGAGACAGAACACGTTGGAGATCCATTACAGCCAACCGTCGTTGTGTAGATGGCAGCTGATGATGATGATGACAAGCTAGAGGGAACAGTTGCCATAATCTTTATTAATAATCGTAAGAGATCCCCGAGACCCAGAGAGACATTACTTCTTGAATAATTTATTTATAATTATATCATCATATTATCACTTTACCAGAATTGTCTCTAAGTGTATTCATATCTCTGTCTTGTTAATGTTTTGGTGACTATTAGTTCATGAACGGCCCCATTTGGTTCAACTGGGTCTCTCGTGAAACAGATTAGGACCAGCGCTTCCACCAGGCATGTCGTAAGAGGTGAATAAGGTGAGGTTGTGCATGGGCCTGTCTTCCTCACCATACAAAACAAATTGCTATAGAAACGGCCAGTGAAAGAGCAAATACATTTCTTTGATGTAGGCTTCCTGCTTTAAAACTACTACAGTGGTGATTCCCATGATTTATACAAGTATGTAACGAGAAGAGAAAAGGCGAAGTAGAAACATTTATCAAGTCTCATCTTTTAATCCTCCTACATCAGAGTTGTCCGACTGGCAGAGTGGTTAGAGCGTTGGTCTATCGCGGCAAAGGTACCGGGTTTGATTTACGGTATCGACAGTCTTCAGTCTACCCAACTGTAAACGGGTACCTGTCTTTGTATTTGAGTTAGGGAAGGAAAAGGTCTACCCTGCTGTAAACGGGTACCTGTCTTTGTATTTGAACTGGGGAAGGAAAAGGCAGTGATGGGAAACAATGGCAAAGAAAACCTATCTGCTGTTGCCCTAAGACGCCACTAGGCGTAATGGCCACTGACTGCTTTGA
Source organism: Oreohelix idahoensis (assembly GCA_024509875.1). NCBI lineage: Eukaryota > Metazoa > Mollusca > Gastropoda > Stylommatophora > Oreohelicidae > Oreohelix > Oreohelix idahoensis. The sequence goes on along the minus strand of JAMPIV010003088.1, from coordinate 162,267 downwards.
CAGTCGATGGCTAAGGACGGAAGAAGAAGAAGAAGAAGAAGAAGACCCAACCTTTCGATTCTGGACCTAGTAAAGTCTCTAACACTTCACCTTCCTACGGCAGTATCTGCTATGGGAATACCCTTAACTTTTTACATCAGGGGTCAGCAACAAGTTGATCCCGATCTACTGGTAGATTCCAGTGGTAGATTTAGTAGATCTTCGATGACTGCAGGGGTAAAAAAGAAATCTTTTTAAACTATAGACATTTCAGTCTAGCATTAAACGTATGGATATCACCCGGATCACATCGTACTTTTCCTGCGTTCGCAGTGACAACTCACGAGCTAGCTGCTAAAGTTTACTCGTGAACTGGATGAGATAGGAAATCCGATCTAAAAACAAAATTAATTAAATTTGTGTGTGTGTGTGTGTGTGGGTATTTACAAGAGGTAAATGTAATATATTTAGTAAAATGTCATTCCTTGTCAGTTTTACACAGCTCTATTGATGGAACTACAGAAAGCAGGTCGTATGGCAGCGATAACAGTTGCATTGTTTGAACTTTGTAGTTGTCTGAATATTTTTGTCTGAGGCTGTCTTTGTCTGGAGCGAAGTTCACGCATGTTTTAATTCATCGTGTCTTCTATGTTGCATTGATTGCATGATGGGGGCGATTTTCTTTCATGATGAGTATACGGCCTCCGCTATAGTAACCGTCATTCAGGAAGGCAGCACAAAAGCAGTCGTCTCGTTTACGTATTGGCAGTTTGCTGTAGTAACTGGTTTAGCATGGCAGGGTTGTCTGCCCCATGACAAATCTTGTCTAAGTCGCCTCAAAATACCCATTGGGGCAGTGGACTTCTTCTTTCTGTGAGTCACTAAAGACCTCTGGAGACCTCACGGGGCTAATGTTCCGCTATATAAATAAATAAATAAATAAATAAATATATATATATATATATATATATATATATATATATATATATATATATATATATATATATATATATATATATAATCATCCTCTAATAGACATTATGAAAGCCTTATTGGCTAAGCGGTTAGAGCATTTTCCTCCTGCGGGAAAGATTCGAACACGTCACTCCCTTACGGCTGTGTATGCTAAGAGACTAACTGTACATTTTTTTCCCACCATAGACAGCACATCTTCATTCATCATATTTACATATTCAATGAGTAATCGTTTATGTTTGGTAACATATCTCACATTACCTTATGGTGAATGTTATTTTTAACGCGCTTTTACAATAAACAATAACAAAACATTTAACTTTCGTTGGCACTACCTTTCAAAACTCTGTTCCAGACATTAATCAGTTTAATGGGTCAATGTCCAGTTTTAGATTGGAAGTCTCGCTTGTCGACATCTAGTCCATCAACATTCCCAAGCAGCGTTCGCTATCTTCTAGGGCAAGCTTTTCCCAAACAGCGAGTATGATTGTTTTAGCATGCGGACTTTGACGACAATGTTTATGGTCTTCTCATAGCAGAGATGCTCGTCTGACAAGCCCAGATCTCGATTATGATATTACATTTGAGAAAAGTGTTTACATGAAAGTGAAAAGACAGACTTCCGAGATCGTAAATCATATCAAAGAACTGTTAAGTGAGAATCGCATCTCACTTTAAATGGTGCTTGAAAGAAATGGTTTTAACCGTGTTTTCACTCTTTGTGTGTGTCTCCATCTTTATATATATATATATATATATATCATATATCATATATTACGGAAACAACAGCGAACGGATTGATATTATATATATCTATATATATATATATATATATATATATATATATATATATATATATATATATATATATATATATATATATATATATATATATATATATATATATAATGGCTGATATCTTTAACGATTAATTAGTCGGTTAATTTGTTAACATGTTTTAATCGATTAATTGATAAAACAAATTTAAACGATTATTCTAGCTATGCGTATGTTTTGGGCTTAAATGCGAGAGCATTGACTATGTTAGAGGTTTGTGATATGTAATTTGGCAAGTATGGTCAATAACAATAAATCTTTGGTTATAGCTTTTCAGTATTTTCATTATATTTTCACAATGATATTCCCTACTAAAAGTAAAATTAATAAAGTCCTTAGGGATTAAAAAAATTTTATTTACAATTTTTTATAATTTATCAAAATGTTCGAAATTGATCAATTAATCTCCGATTAAAGAAATTCGATTTAAATGTGTGTGTGTGTGTATATATATATATATATATATATATATATATATATATATATATATATATATATATATATATATATATATATATATATATATATATATATATACTGCTCAAAAAAAGTTAAAGGCCACTTTCAATTTTTAGGTCATTTCAACTAAGCTGTTTTTTTTAAAACCTGAACACTCAGTCAAAAAAGTTTTGCTGCATTTTGTTGTATGCTTAAACAATGTTTGTTAATCTGACAATAAATCAAATCTGTGTTACGTGTGTGTACCTCCAAGGTCAATCAAATGTACGTGGTGGAAAGGGAAATAATGCATGTTTGAAAATGCTTCCTATGGCAAAGCCTGTTGATAACATTGCTGAAATTTGCTTTTCACGGGCAAGTCGTGACTATAGTGAACACATGTCACCTACATTTCGGAAGGAACGGGCAATGGGTATGTTTGTAACATTTACCATTTTAGCCATGGCTCATCGTGTCTTGTCGTCTTGTGGTAGACCTTGGACGTCCTGACCTGCGTTGTTCTGCGACACTGCCGGTTGCATTATAACGATCACGCAGAGTTTGTATGACAGAGGGGCAACTCCTAATCTCCTAGCAACTTCTCGCAGCCCTACATCATCCTGCAGCCATGCCATCGCTCTCCATCTGTCAACATTGGTCAAGCGTCTTCGCTGAGCCATGGCTAAAATGATAAATGTTACAAACATACCCATTGCCCGTTCCTTCCGAAAAGTGGGTGACATGTGTTCACTATAGTCACGACTTGCACGTGAAAAGCAAATTTCAGCAATGTTATCAACAGGCTTTGCCATAGGAAGCATTTTCAAACATGCATTATTTCCCATTCCACCACGTACATTTCATTGACCTTTCAGGTACACACACGTAACACAGATTTGATTTATTGTCAGATTAACAAACATTGTTTAAGCATGCAACAAAATGCAGCAAAACTTTTTTGACTGAGTGTTCAGTTTTAAAAAAAAAAAACAGCTTAGTTGAAATGACCTAAAAATTGAAAGTGGCCTTTAACTTTTTTTGAGCAGTATATATATATATATATGTATATACATATATATATATATATATATATATATATATATATATATATATATATATATATATATATATATATATATATATGGTGGGGGGGGGAACAAAAGGTATTTGAAACAGTAATTGTAGGGAAGATATGGGTTAGCCACAGGATCTTGGCCACCATAAAAGGAAGCAGCCTAACAAACAAGTCTTAAAGAATTTTGTGCACGGGATTAGCGATCTTATCGTGTAAAAAAACTTTTATAGTAATCCTGTGGCATACTATGTTACAACCATCGGTAGTCGTGAACCCCATGATCCTTTAGCTGAGAGGAAAGGGAGAAGAAGATAAGGAGTTGGGTAAGGGTTATAGTTATGCAAGAAGATAAGGAGTTGGGTACGGGTTATAGTTATGCAAGAAGATAAGGAGTTGGGTAAGGGTTATAGTTATGCAAGAAGATAAGGAGTTGGGTAAGGGTTATAGTTATGCAAGAAGATAAGGAGTTGGGTAAGGGTTATAGTTATGCAAGAAGATAAGGAGTTGGGTAAGGGTTATAGTTATGCAAGAAGATAAGGAGTTGGGTAAGGGTTATAGTTATGCAAGAAGATAAGGAGTTGGGTAAGGGTTATAGTTATGCAAGAAGATAAGGAGTTGGGTAAGGGTTATAGTTATGCAAGAAGATAAGGAGTTGGGTAAGGGTTATAGTTATGCAAGAAGATAAGGAGTTGGGTAAGGGTTATAGTTATGCAAGAAGATAAGGAGTTGGGTAAGGGTTATAGTTATGCAAGAAGATAAGGAGTTGGGTAAAGGTTATAGTTATGCAAGAAGATAAGGAGTTGGGTAAGGGTTATAGTTATGCAAGAAGATAAGGAGTTGGGTAAGGGTTATAGTTATGCAAGAAGATAAGGAGTTGGGTAAGGGTTATAGTTATGCAAGAAGATAAGGAGTTGGGTACGGGTTATAGTTATGCAAGAAGATAAGCAGTTGGGTAAGGGTTATAGTTATGCAAGAAGATAAGGAGTTGGGTAAGGGTTATAGTTATGCAAGAAGATAAGGAGTTGGGTACGGGTTATAGTTATGCAAGAAGATAAGGAGTTGGGTAAGGGTTATAGTTATGCAAGAAGATAAGGAGTTGGGTAAGGGTTATAGTTATGCAAGAAGATAAGGAGTTGGGTAAGGGTTATAGTTATGCAAGAAGATAAGGAGTTGGGTAAGGGTTATAGTTATGCAAGAAGATAAGGAGTTGGGTAAGGGTTATAGTTATGCAAGAAGATAAGGAGTTGGGTAAGGGTTATAGTTATGCACGAGCAAGTAACCCGTCAAAGCATGGCGAGAAATAATTATGTTATTCTCTATCAGCTGCATGCCCGGATGACGGCACTAGTTCTCCTGCCGCCATTTAAGTTCTTTCCATTCCATTTAGACTTCATTGGATCTTTGTAGTGAAACATTTCAGGAATTATGATCAATGCACCATGAAAACAAAACATAGAGAAGTCTGCGTGCTTTTTTTTAAAATGGGTGTTCAATTTAACTTTCACGGTGCAACACGCGCGTTTCCGTAGTTTCCCCGAAAAAGTGCACCGTGACAAGATTGCAAGGCATGCACATTCTGTTAATGGGTATCCAGTATAGTTTTAACGGTGCAGTGAACGCCTTTTCCGAATTTTCCCGAAAAGCTGATATGATTGTATCAGTGTTCATTACATGACTTTGCAGTAAGACAATTAGTAATACGGGGGTAACGGATAAGAAGTAGAATGTTTAATTAAGTAAGGTATTCTGGATTGGCATAGTCAATACTGCTGTAAGGAATGGCATTTGGCATAGAGAAGCTGACTCAGCACATGGCTTCTGCGAATTTAATGTGTACGTGTATGCACGTAAACAAGGTAATCAACATGTATTTGTGATGAAAACAAGGAATGAAAACACTTCTGAAGCGCTTTAATTCCTGTGCTTATATGAAAAAGTCCCCCCCTCCCCCCCCTTTCCTCCCTCCCCATTAAGTTCTTGGCCTGCATACGCAGCACAGACAAAGCTTTCAGCTCGGTATTCTGCGAAGTTGTTGTCGACATGTAAACAGCATTGAACCAAACAGAATAAAAAATGTTCAGTGTTACAGTTCCCCTTTGCTGTGGTTCTAGATCTGTTTGTAGGAGTTCGCGTCAATGGAAATTTACCATTTTCCTCTCGTACAGGCTTTACGTCAACTGTTGTATGTTACTTTTTTTATATAATAAACTTGTTTACTAAACATGCAACATGGCTTCCGCTTTCTTTTACATTTTCACATTAGCTAGGATCAGAAGGGCGCGAACGAAGGAGGGGAAAAAAATTTATGTATACTTGGCAAGAGTTACCTTCGGGCTGTAGAGAGATTGGTGTTAAACGCGAGCCTATCTAGATCTAAGAGTAATTATTTTCACTCTTAAATAATTAGGAAAAAAAATTGTTTTGCGCGCCATTGAATAAATTGAGCCATAGTAAAATTAGAACGTAGTTTGTAATCAAATTACTCGTCTCTCTGCGGTTTTTCGCCAAATACAAATTTATTCTTTTGTATTGAAAGGCTTTAGGGAAGATATGAGCCGGGTGTCTGGTGGTATATTAATGGCGTCTTTCCATTAAAAATGCTGGAGCCAGAAGACAGTATAGTAATGGCTCCTCCCATTAGGAATGCTAGAGCCAGAAGACTTGTAGTTTAGTAATGGCTCCTTTCCATTAGGAATATTCTACCCAGAGGACGTGCAGTATAATTATTACTATAATTAGGAATACTGAAACCAGAGAACGTTAGTATAGTAAAGCCCCCTCTCATTAGAAATGCTAAAGCCAGAAGACTTGTATTATGGTAATGTCTCCCTCTCATTAGGAATGCTGATGTCAGAAGACTTGTAGCATAGTAATGGCTCCCTCTCGTAAGGAATGCTGAAGCCAGAAGAATTGTAGTATAGTAATGGCTCCCTCTCATAAGGAACGCTGAAGCCAGAAGACTTGTAGTATAGTAATGGCTCCCATAAGATACGCTAAAGTATAGAAAATTCATCCTTGGTTTAAACTTTAAAATAATTTAGAAAAAAAAAAACATGCAAAGAAAATTGGTCAAAATATGTACACAAGAATGCGGAAATAAGCGCTCACATTTACAGTTATAAATAAACAAGGAACAGGTTATAATATAAGGTAAACCATTTTAAATATTCAGTTGCTTGTTGTGATGTAGAGTGCTATTAGGAAAATGGGAAAACCAATGATGCAAGGATGAGTTTTAGTTTTGCAAATATTTAAACAAAAACAAGCATTGTAAAATTACCTTAAAATTTGTTTGACATGTGCAGATGTAGAATATTTTAATAGATAGGAAGTAAATAAGAGCTGTGTATCTGCTCTAGTGAAGACATACCCTGTATACAAGCCATTGATTCCGTACACCTCTGTACTAGTTACTAATAACAAATCATCATCATTAGTACCTTCCGCTATTTATTGAGCACATGGCCTCAACAAAAACATACAAAGCCCTCATACTCTGTTTCCTCCGTGTGATGCTGTACTGTAATTCTGTCTTTTCAACAGGCCCATTCTTCTTCTCTGTTTAATTATTATGTGTTTGGTCTTTTTCTGTAGGTATTTTATTGTGTTTTATGACGTAGGTTTAGTTTATACTTGCACCAGTTTTCTTTTCTTTAAAGTTAATTTGCGATCACGAGGATTTTCTTTGTTAAATTAATCGCGATCTCGTAGTCCCAGTTTCTTTGTTAAAGAATTATTGCGGTCAAGTCTTTGTTTAACAGCGCGTGAGATATTCACGGGGTGGTAAGTTTCCGTTGTTTGGCTCACGCAATATGACGTAAGTGGGAAACGTGCGCGATGAGGATAAACAGGTCACGACGTGCTTTCAAATCTATTGGTGTAGACCCCGTATAAATTTTTGTAAGCAATTCCATTGGGTTAGTAAGACGCTATAGCTATGACGTAGGCCGAAAGTCCGCGGGGATTTTCTTGTATATAAACCCGAACGGTCTTTTAACGGATCCCCTTAGTCTGACGAAAGTCACTGCCGTGAACCTAGCATTTATTACCTGCTCCACGCGGAAGAAAACGCAATAAACTGGTATGTTCATATTTTATTAGAGCCGTAATATTAGTGGGTTCTTAAATAGAGTCGTAGTCTGATTTAAGTAAAGTTTTCTTCGGGAAGTTAACTTAAAGTTATAAACGTAGTGCCATCCATTACTATCTTTGTAGAATGATGTAAAGGTAAAGTGTGCCTAATTCTTTCTAGGATATTAGCAGTATATAGGAGTGTGTGAAGTTTTGAGATATTCACTGCGTGAGGGTTAGCTATTAATACATGGGCGCACTGTAGTATGTAGAGTGTTGGGTAAACCACCATTTATTTCTGTATATTTACAAGTGTAATTTTATTGGCCTTCACGTGTGAAGAGAGATATGAGGGTACTGGACATGGATCCAGCAACATGGGAGGATGAAGCTGCCGATCGCACTAAGTGGCGATGCTATTTACGGCGCCATCTCAGATTGGGCGAAGAATGGCTCACACAACAAGCAGAGGAGGGGAGAAAACGTCGAAAGGAGCACCAGGAAAATAAGCAGCTGAGGGCTGTCACCTCAGGGGCGCATTCCCATAGTCAGTTATGACTGAAGGGGCTATTATTATTATAATTTTATTGGGCATCTAATGGTGCGTATATTATTTTATTGTGCCTTAAATGTTTGGGAATGCAGTAAGAGGAGTAATTTAATTTTTGGATTAAGCAGGGAAACCTTATGTGAAAGGTGAAAAAAAAAAAGACCAAGGAATTTCGTACAGGAAATTTCCCTAGTTTGAATGTTTTTACACGAGGTAGATTCACGTAACAAAAGATTAAGGTCAGACAGTGTTGGGAGTTTGTTTACGTACCAGTAAAATTTTCGTTGAAGCGGGGAAGGGAAGGAGTGTGAGATTGAGTGACACGTGGTTAGAAATATTTATGTATCTTTGTGCATTGCGGGTGAAGGGGAGCTGAATTGAGTTGCGGGTAGCGTAGGATTTATGGGAGCTATATGTTAGAGATTGAGTTATGGTTTAAGTTGCTGCACATTAGATGCATTTCTTTTGTCTACAGCGGTTCACGGTATAGTGGAAGAGTGGAGTTTGTCCTATACAAATTTCTAACGGCAAGGTTGGCATTGCAGGAGCCGAGAACTCGATATCGCTAGAGGCGAAGGAAATACGATAGCAGTTCGCATGCCGTGAACCCCCTTGCTTCGGCGGGAACGTGTTCATCGTTACATAAATCCAGAGCGAGTAGCTCGTTATACCACTCCAACAACGGCACGTGACCGAGAGATTGGTCTAGAGTTATACAGCCATAAATCAATGCTGTGTTCCCTTAAATCCTGAGCGGGTTAACGGGGCAAGTCAGAGAAGCTATTCAGCAGAAGAGGAGCTTCTATATTTTAGTCAAGCACCTCGTGCTTGATAATCAAGTCATCATTGCAGGAGTCAGAACACAGGAGAGAGGGTGAACATTCCTGGTTCTGACAAGTCAACGAGAGAAGGCGTAACGGAGACGCTACCTCAGAAGATGTCAAGAGTGTCAGAGAGACACTGAAGCAGAGAGAGAGAGAGAGAGAGAGAGAGAGAAAAGAGAGAAGGGACCAGTAGGGTCTGATGATATATCCTTAGAGGATAGCCTTTGAGTAATAGGTGTTATAAAAGTCTACTAGTGTAGCAGTCCAGTGTTTAGTTAGCGGCGCTTATCGCCTAACGAGTTGGAAGCTGTGTAGACATTCGTTTAGGCAGAGTCAGCAGGACAGAGACAGTAGCAAATCATATAGTAGTAGACAGTGGAGGCTTAAGCTGAGGCCCCACCAGTTAAAGTGTGGTTACAATCACTAATCATTCTATTTTTCCCCAGCAGGGTGACTGACTGAGTGAATGTGGTTGTGGGTTTTATGTGTCTATCTACTTAATTGGTTCTTTGTTTTTCAGGTCTGTGCAACAGTGCACGATATTTATTTCTTTGCTGTATGATGACATTTAATGTTTTATTGTGTAAATAAAATATCTATATATTGTAGACTGGATCAGCTTCTATACTATACTGTACCTATATGATGTCTGTATAGTGGTGTCTGTGGTCGTTATTTACAGCTTATCTCCTTGTGTTTAAAGGTAGTTAGAGGGGGTGAGGTTATAGCATAATTTTAGTCACAAGTGGCAAGGGAGAGTCAATCCAGATTCTCAACTTTGAGCCAATAGTCTCATCTGTCCACAGTCACTGTCATTTCATCTAAATTCTATCTGCTCAGACTTTCTCATACTAGTGTCTTGCCTATACTCAGGCAAACTCTATAAACTTAAATCCACTTCGTGACACTCCGTCCAATGTCTTTCGTGTCTTCTTTACTCCTTTCTTGTCTCTATTCACTTCTCTTGTCCGTGTGGTTGTTTTGTGTGTTTCCCTCTATTTCTCCTTTCCTGGGGATTCCAAGAATAGGGACCGCCTTGTAATACTTTTAGTTGGTTTTTTTAATGTATGCCATATCCAAACAACCCCCCCCCCTCCCTTCCAATAACAAATCGTGATTCGTACTAATGGATGATGGACTCTGAATAGTGGATGAAACACTCTGTCCACGCAGAAATAAAATATAATAATGACAATCAATCAAAACGATACATATGAACAACATTAACAACCCATTAGGACAAAACATGTACTTGTACATAGAAGGTTTGATGTGAAGTGATCAGTATGTAACAGTAACAGGGACACATCTTAGTAAAGTATGTGCACAAGTTTACTCACTACAATTGTTTATACATATGACACCGCTTATAATCGCAAGTCTGCTGTACAGTAAATAATTCAGTGCCATGAGAAAAATATACCAAGTGTCCGCAGCTTAAATAAATAAATTCTGGTAGATTGACGGAAAACTCACCTAGGGAAGTGAGTACACACAATAACTGTTATATTACTATGAACATATTACTATCATTTTATAACTACGTTGTCCTGCTCTATCATATGTGTGAATATATGAAGTAGATTGCTGTAAAACTGATAATAGAAAGTAACGAACGAATGAATCAATCAATCAACACCCTTTAGCTCCCCCAGGAGCAAAGCCCTTCAACAAACACATACCAAGTCTTCCTGTCTCGTGCCATCAGCTCACATTCTTTGCACGACTTTCTCGTCATTTTCACTTCTATCTCCAGTTCTCTTCTCCATGTGCTTCTTGGTCTACCTCTGCTTCTCTTACCCTGGGGGTTCCAGAACAAGGACTGCCTTGTAATGCTATCAACAGGTTTCCTCAGTGTGTGTCCTATCCATCGCCAGAGTCTTCTTCTCATCTCTTGTTCAACTGGCACTTGTCTGGTTCTTGTCATCAGTTCCACATTTGTGTCTTTGTCATACCCTTTTAATCCTTGTATTCTACGTAAGAACCCATTTATAAAAGTCTTTAGCTATTTAGTTGTTGTTTTCTCGAATGATTAATACTATAGAACTAGGGAAATTTCGAAAACGTTCCGTAATTTGTTGTATTCATTCATAATTTTTCAAAGAAGCATGAACATACAACAAATTCATGCCAGTTCTTCTTGTCTAGTGACGTCAGCTTAAGATATTTCCATGCCTTCTTTAACCCTTTCATTTATTTCTTAAATTCTCTCTACCATACGTTTATCAATCTCCCTCTCTTACCCTGGGGACTCCAGAATAAGGATTGCCTTGTAATGCTATCAACAGGTTTTCTCAGGTGGTATCATACCCATCACCAGCGTCTTCTTCTCACTGCTTGTTCCACTGACACTTGTTCTAGTCATCATTTCCACTTTGGTGATCTTGTCACATCGCTTTAATCCTTCTACTCTAAGCAAGCGCCCATTTATTACAGTCTGTAACTTCTTAAGTTGTTGTTTTTAATAATAATAATGAAAAGTAAAGTTAAAGATAAGAAGCTGAACAAGTGAAAAATGAAGAATGTTGGAAAAAAAACAAAAACGGCACTTACAAGAGAAAAAAAGAGCAAGCAAAAAAAAAAAAAAAGCACAGTCAGTATGAAAGAAAGAACAATAATAACGAAGCCAAATTATCAAATCCTGATACCTTCAGCATGGTCAGAACAAACGTACCTACGTGAGTAGTTATACCAGATAACGTCTTAAGTAACTTAAACATTGCCCGCCTCCCCAGTCTCCAACTACAAACGACAAAACTGGTTAGGGAAATACGCACGTGCAGCAGTAAAATGATCATTCTAGTAGGACCTGGAGGTCATGAAACTGTGATAAAGCAGCCATATGAGTCCTGATTTAATAAAGATAAATTAGGGAATATAAATATTTATTGCTCCAGACCTCTGCTAATGATAAGTTAATCTGTGTCACCTCTATAAAGCGTTCACATCATCGCGAGGCTTTGGGGATGTCTCGTGGTACAAAACGCTATAGGTTGTCACTGAATTCCTTGATATAACGGCCACACTAGAGTGTAATAGCTTTGGTGTTTGGATAAGTTAGTACTTTCCGAGTTATAAACACAAGACACGAACCTTAATTGTCAGAATTCCATACTTTACTGGTTGTGGAGGAAACATAAAAAGTGGCTTTGTATACACTTACTCGTAGCATATAATTAAAATAGGGTGTAAATCCGGAAATGCTACCACGACAGCGGGTGTGTGGGCGTAATGACATGAACCTGTGCCAGCGTAGTTGAGTGTCTAATTAAAAGGCTGAGATAATAAATCGTTTACAATAAGCCGGAAGTATGAACATTGGAAAGCAATACGGAAAGATGCCATGACACTCCGTTGATGACATTTACGATATGACGAGTAATATAGTTATAAGCAGGGCTGTGGAATCGGCCAAACAATTTTCCGACACCGACTACGGCTACAAATTTTTTTCTAGTCACATGGCATAACATTCGGAGTCCGGACATTTTTTTACCGACTCCGACTACAATAAAATACGATATAAGATTATGATAATGTAGTTTTGGTTAAGATAATTGTTATTGTATGGTAAGGTTTAACAAAACAGGATGAGTAATGTAGCTGTGAGGTGGTTGAGAAGTATCGTTGACGGTAACAGTAGTCCCTTAGTAGATACGGCAGTAGGACAGTGTAGTATTATACTTTACTATACTAGGTGTCAGCTTTATGAAGCAAGGCCACCGATTCCCTTCCTCACTGCCGTTACTTTCCTTAACCGAAGAGCAGAGTCAGATGCCCATTTACAGCTAGGAAGACAGGAGCGTGACGACACCATGGTTTGAACCCCGTAACTTTGCCTTGAGAAGGGAGTGCTCTAACTACTCTGCCAATGGAGGTGACTTTTTTTGTTGATTGTCTGAAAGAAGAATATAGTTGTTATAAAACAGTTATAGTCCTCTTACCCTGTTGTTTATAATGCTTCTGTGGAGAAAACGTGCAAGCTGGACAGGTGGCTGGCTTCTGATCCATTAGTCGTATTGCAACCCGGTATGACGTCACTCTGTGCCTCTTTATTTGTCACATCCTTTATTCATCCAGACCAGTATCAGTGGAACAAGAGCTGAGAAGAAAACGCTGGCGATGGATAGGACACACATTGAGGAAACCTGTTGATAGCATTACAAGGCAGTCCTTGTTCTGGAATCCACAGGGAAAGAGAGGTAGACCCAAAAACACATGGAGAAGAGAGCTGGATACAGAGGTGAAAATGATGAGGAAAACATGGAAAGAACTTGAGCGGATGGCACAGGACAGGAAGACTTTGTTTGTTGAAGGCCAATGCTCCTCGGGGAGCTAAAGGGTATTGATTGATTGATTCATCGTCTGCTTGTTTTATCACTAATTTTGACCTTTCTTGTTGTCTCGTTTTATGCCGGCACAAACGTTTGATTGGACGTTCTAATTGTGACTTGTTATGATTAATGAGAAAGTTAAATACTGTCGTCGGTGAGTAATGTATTACAGACTTAACTATACATAGCATCAGCTTTATGAGGTGAAGTGGCTAGTTCCCTTCTTCGCTAATACTCCTTGTGATGATAAGGATTATTATTATTTGTATGAGTTATATATCTTTTTATATTTATAAAGCAAACAAATGTGGAGAAACACCGTATGTGGCTAGCCAAACCAAGACATTTCGCAGTAACGAAAACCGCTTCTTCCCATGACACTTAACAGTATATTAAATGGAAAGATAGCTAAAAAAAGAGTAATGAGGATGTCCTGAAAGAGGCCAAAGCGCAAAGGAAGCTTATTCCTCATGTTAGAAGAAGGTAGTTCAAGTTATTTGCGCATGTAATGTGAAGGAAAAAGCTGGAATATATCGTAACAACAGGAAAGACTGAAGGAAAAAAACAAGAGATATAGGACGACAAAGAGAGAAGATATTGAACAGTCTAACTTCATAGTATGCACAAAAATCAACAACAGAATTTATAAATAATACTGGAGACAGGAAGTTGTGAAGAGACATGATCACCTGCGCCATCAGGCATGGTATTAAAGAATAAAACAGACAGGGAGCAAACAGAAACAAGAGAACTATGAAATAAGCTGAGCTGTCACCCTCAAGCTCAGGCTCCAGTTGAAAATATAAGTCAGGTTCTAATGCCAAAAGTGAGTCAGGTTCTAATGCCAAATGTGAGTATAAAAACACGAAATACATGAAAACATTTTTTAAAAATATCAAAGCTCCAAAAGTAATACTTCTACAAATTATCTTGACATTTATGTTCTAGACTTTAAAAGCAGGCCGTTGAACCACTCTAAAGTTCCGTTGTTCAAGGATCTTAGATTTCACAAACATCTACCTCGGCCTGTAGTTTATAGATGGGCGTTTAGTAATTCTGTGCAGAAAGATCACAGCGTTAAAAAGTGTGCGGATTAAGGTATGCAGCATGCTGTGCAGAATATATTTTAGAAACAGAAAGGCCAACATAAAAGTGCTATGTTTCTGTCCGTTCCAGTGTGTATAGCAGGGGTGTCAAGATCGCGGCCCGAGGGTCGCATGAGGCCCGATGCCATCTTCAATACTGCCCGATCCACTGCCGTAACACGCAGTTGCAGTCTGCCAATGTCCTGGGTCTGCAAAGCAGTATGACTCGGGAAAAGTTGTGCGTAAATTATGAGTTCTTCTCTTTTTTTCTTCTTCTTCTTCTTCTTCTTCGTGCACTCTCGGACGTCTACTTGAATCTTTTCAAAGAAAGCAGTAGTTAGTTTGAGGCTATGCGAATCTCCGTAGAGTTTTTCCACGAATGGTACTGGTGTCGGTCAAATGCGATTTCTCTGTTCCGCATATGTTGGACAACTTTGAAGCAGATGTTCATCAGTCATTTTACCAGTGCCACAGTTACACTGATCGGTAGTTCACATCTTTAGCTTGTTGAATAGATGGTATCTCAATCTGTTGTGGCCAGTGCGGAATCTGATGTCCAGTTTGTGGTAAAGTGGGATGTTATAAATATTTATAGGGGACTTAGTGTACTGACTGAGATCAGCTGTGAAGGTATCTGTATCTAATAGGTGTAGTGTTTTGCAGATAACCTTACTTGCTACCACATTATACCTCAGTCAGAATTATTCTGGAATATTGTGATGACTACGTTAAATGTCTAGGGTATGTATATGATGAAGTGTAAGTCACAACAACAACAGACAGATAAACAATTTAATTTATTCCACCACACTTGACAACACTGTGACACTCACACACCTTTAACACTCTATAAGACTATCTTAAATGAGTCACTGGTAAAGTTTCAAATATAAATATGTATTAATTACTTTCATTAATATATATGTCCTGATTCAACTACAAAGTGAACCAGGAATCACAATCAATTGTAATTACAATTTATATGTACAGAATTTATCAATATGAACCTTGTAGTGACATATTTTATTAATATTATCCTATGTGTGTCAGTTGTGTAGTAGTAATATGAGGTAATACTGGTTGTTACGGTATATGATATTAACGCCGTCTGCTAAAGGTTATCAGACGTGCAATTGTAAAGGTTAAGGCATTTAATATATTGCGATAGATGTTTCAATTATTGAACGCTCCATACACGATCGATTATGACGTGTATAGCGTTGTTTGGGTCACAGTCGGTAACTAAGAAACGCTACCCTTTGTTACTTGACCGCCAAGCTGAATAGCTGCGTTTTTCTAACCTTCCAATTCAATGGCATGATATAGCCATTTATATATGCATTTTTTGATGGACCAGGGTCAGTCCTAGAACTCTATATGAGAGGGAAATTTATGGAGGTTAGTATTTAACTAGAATTCTCAGAAGGAGAAGAATAATCGTCAAATTCGTATGAATATATTCAGACTCGCAGTCTCACTGTCGGCAGGTAGCCATGTCTAGCTGCGCGTGCATATAGCTGTGATGTTCTGACGACAATACTGCATTGTATCCTTAAACGGACATTGACACGTAAACCAGCAGTCTACGTTATTGATTAATTTATGCATGACTTATAAGGACTTATGTTCTACTCCTATTTGAAATGATCATCCTGTGTGTACAACTGTGAATTAAATGTATGGACTCAATGAAATGACTTATCAAATCAATCGTATTCCAAGGTTCAAGTATTGTTCGGAATCTTCCACCCCCGCATTCGCTTAATCTTCCATCGAAGGCACGATGCACTATCACTGAATAAAAAAAACTAACATATCAAAGA
Source organism: Oreohelix idahoensis (assembly GCA_024509875.1). Classification (NCBI taxonomy): domain Eukaryota; kingdom Metazoa; phylum Mollusca; class Gastropoda; order Stylommatophora; family Oreohelicidae; genus Oreohelix; species Oreohelix idahoensis. Next base: position 146,276 of record JAMPIV010003088.1, on the reverse strand, counting down.
AAAAAACAATGGCCAGAAATTTATAATTGTTTTATTCATATCACATGGAACATTGTTCAGAGCAAACCACCATGCAACAGTGCAAACAACCAAAAACCAAAAATTTTTTCATGACTTTCGAATGAATTATTTACGATCAAGTTTCAATCACATGACCATTACGAAGCTGACGTGACGCACGTGATCATGAATAGCAACATGACGTCACTGTTGCATTGTCGCCGTGAAGAAGACATCTTTTCAACGCCTTTCTAGTTCGCTTCAAATTTATCAAGATGCACAAGATGGACTACCGTTGCCTGCCCATCAGGAGCAGACAGTCAAAGGCACAGGCCTAGCTGTTGACGACCTCTAGCACTGATATAAGCAACGGAAAAGATAAGTCTAGGTGTTTAACTGTTGTTATTGCAAACAGTGCTAACTGAGTCCATGCCCTCTGCCTACATCGGCATGTTTTTACCTATGTTTAATGTACTTTTTGTTGTCTTAATGTGTTGTTAATTCGTGGGAGGTAGGGAGGATGAACCGAAATTAGATTCTGTGGCTCTCACGATGCCTGAATTGATTTCGGTCGTTTCTTAGGGCAGTTAAACGATTGCACTTTTGGAAGCCCCATTGAGGTTTGCCATTGGACTATCTGTCCAAATCTGCTGTCGTTTGACGATTTGTGTTAGCTGTACCGTTCCGTAGATAACTGGTGTATTTTATTCGTACTCAGTTAACAATTTTATTCAGTTTTATATCATGTTCGTTAACTATTTCGTCCAGACTACTCTCACTATAATTTATTTTATGATTGTTAAATGTTCGTCCGTTATGAGTCCTGTGATGTCATCATTTTTTGCAGTCATTTTTTTTTGTGTACTTTGAATATTAAGTTGACCTCGGGTCAGACCTTGACCCTTCATTTGGCTTGTGACACTTCCGCTTGTTTTATTTAGTTCATAAATTCATTTTTAATTGTGAAAATGTCTTGTTTGCGTCTTAACATTGTTTGTACCCTTTAGTTGCATCATTGTTTTGTTTGTCCTCATGATATATATTAAATACTACATTAATAATATGATATTATATGCAATAATACACTTGTAATTTAATTAAATTAATTTTTTCTGATATTTAAGGTTAATATGGGACATTGCATAATTATGCAGTGATAGTCCAAGAAAGTAGCACTACAATTTATAAGAGATGCCTAGGGCATAATAATATAATATATATATTGACCAAATAAAATAATCTTATAGTTTACCTTTGAGGTAATAGACCCATTGTATATTATTTAATATACTTTTCTGGTACTAAGAGAGTGACTTAGTACATTGAACAATATAATTACTAGGAATCATACCCAACATTATTGGATATTAAGATTAATTGTGTGAAGTAATTACATAATAGTTAACAGATATCATAACTATTTATGATATAGTATTATTTAGATACAATATTGTTACAAAATATTGTCTATTAGTTGAACTTAGACATTAGAGTTCAGTACTATTGTGATTATTTATATTGAATATTTCTAAGTTGAGTAAGTATAATAATTACTCTGAAGCTACTATTGACTATTTTAATCAGTAATTATCAATAATTACTTACAGATAAAAGTCAAAATGCTTACTATAGACCATTTCGTTAAAATTGGTAGGGAATATGGTTATAAATCTCAAGAACTTCGTCAGTTTGCTGAGGCAGAACTGGAAAAATATGAAAGAAAAGAAGCAGAGAAAAAGGCTGCATTAAAGAAAGAGGAAGAGGAACAAAAGGCTGCATTAAAGAAAGAGGAAGAGGAACAAAAGGCTGCATTAAAGAAAGAGGAAGAGGAACAAAAGGCTGCATTAAAGAAAGAGGAAGCAGAACGTGAGATGAAGCAAATTGCCAAGGAAAATAGATTAAGAGAAATTGCTCAACAGGAAGAAGAGAATAAATTGAAACGAGAGGAAATTATTTTACAACAAGAAATGGAATTGGTGCGTATTAAATTGGAGACAGCAAGATTACAAGCACAAAGTGCTGATGCAAACCAGAATAATAACGCACAAAATGGATCATCATCCAGCCAAACTAAACATTTCTACAACTTTAAATTACCCACTCTCAACTTAAACGTGGACGACCTTTCATCGTTCCTGTCACGTTTTGAACAAACTTGCAAAACTAACCATTTGCCTGAAGAGTCATGGGTACTCAAGTTAAATGAATTCTTGGTTGGAGAACCACTGACGGCTTCTCAAAATGCTGACCCATCAATAGCAAATAACTACGGTGCTATTAAGTCCTTGCTTTTACGAAGGTTTCACCTGGACGAGGAACACTGTAGGTTGAAATTTAAGGGAATTTTACCTGAATCTCCAAAAGATTTTGCAGGATTCATTGCGAACATACGCAATACATTTAATAGATGGGTTGAACTGGCAGACGTCAACAAATCATACGACAAATTAGTTGATTTACTACTACGGGATAAGGTATTATCTTCGGTTAGCCAGCCATTTTTTGCATATCTGCAGGAGCGTAAACCAGGTACTATGGACGAGTTAGAAAAAATTTCTTTAAACTACTGTTCGGCACATCCGAATGCAACAATTTCTAACTCCTCATTAAGAGAACCTCTACCTGTGGCGTCTAATATGGCCTACAATCATAATAACAAACAAAGACATCACAGTGTAGACAGAAGCAGGTTCCAAAGAAATCACAATGTTAACTTTCAGAAGGGACATAATAATGATTTCAACAATAAAAATGAGTTCAACAGAGGTAGATCACGAGATAGAAATTATTCACCTCAAACAAACTACCACAATGGTCAACATAACACTAATTATAATCGATCACATACTCCCAATAATAATAGTAACTGGAATGGTAATAATCATGGCTCGAGACATCGAGATAATAGTTACTATAGAGGACGACGTGATAATTCTAACAATTATACTCGGAATCGATCTCATTCTCGAGGATCATCTTATTACAACCATAATACAGGGGCGGCAGTTACAAATAATACTACCCCTATAGCTCAGGTCCCACTTGACAATAATACAACACAGTCTTCTGCTGCATGTTTTGCTATTAATTATAATGTGGCAAATAGTTGCCAACAATGCAATCTTATTTTTCAGAAGGCGAAAGAAACAGTGCTTAACTGCGGACATATTACACCAGAGGTAGGTCTTGCAGTCAACGATGGAATAGGCTTACTAATTTTTAACAGGGGATTAGTTAATGGATCCGTCGTCTCAGTGCTGAGGGATTCATGATCCACAACGATTGGTGTACGACAGTCGCTGGTACATCCTAGCTGTGCAACGGAGGAATATGTCCGTTGCATGACTTTTGGGGGAACTATTGAGTTTTACCCCACAGCTATTATTCATGTTAACACACCTTTTTTCACAGGGAACGTAAAAGTATGTATGCTAAAAAAGCCTATAGCTGATCTGATGGTTGGTCGTATACACGGCAGTAAAGATTGTACTCCAGATGAGATTATGGAATGGGAGAAACATAACCTATGCACTGGAAACGCCGTGACGACTAGAGCGCAGACTCAACTCATGGAGAAAGTTGATGATAATAAAATGGATGCAGACAACCAAGAGGAATTTGTAGTCAATTCACCTATTGACAGGGAAACATTTGCAACCAAACAAAAAGAGGATAAATCTTTAAAAAAAATTTTTTAAGTTGGTTGATAAAGTTGACAATCTATCCTCAAGTAATAATAACAAACATTGTTTTGTTATTAAAAATGACATATTGATTAGATGTTTTAATGACAAATCACAAATGAAACAACAAGTTATGGTCCCGTATACTTTTAGACGGTACATTCTTCAACATGCACATGACTCACATTGTGCTGGACATATGGGATATACTCGAACACGATCTCGAGTACTGTCTTCATTCTTTTGGCCAGGAGTGTCAAGAGATATTTCGCAGTATGTACGTTCCTGTACTACATGCCAAGAAGTGAAAGCACGTGGAGCTTTTCACACGGCGCCTATTCAGGCTTGCGATATCTCAGTAAGACCTTTTGACAAGATGGCCATAGATATTATTGGTCCATTGCTACCATCGGCCAGAGGACATAGATTCGTCCTTACGTGCATTGATTTGTGCACACGATGGCCAGAAGCTATCCCATTAAAGACCACCACTACCACAGATGTAGCTGATGCACTACATCTCATCTTTTCTAGAATAGGGTTTCCTAGAAAACTTTTATCAGACCATGGGTCACAGTTTATATCTGACACCATGAAGGAAGTCATGAAAACTTGGAACATTGATAGGAATTTAAGTAGTATTTATCATCCTATGAGTAATGGTGCGGTTGAAAGACTTAACCGTACACTTAAACAACTACTACATAAGGTTACTGCTAAGCACCCTCATGACTGGGACAGAGCACTCCCAGCTGTTCTATTTGCTTATCGGGAGGTACCGCATGAACAAACTGGCTTCTCTCCCTTTGAATTAGTTTTTGGTGCTCCCCCAAGAGGTCCTATGGGACTAATAAAAGATTTATTAATTGACGCAGAGATGACTCAGGACACTCAGTCATCTTACGAGTACGTGATTAATCTTCGGAAGAACATTATTGAGTCTTGCCAGTTGGCAACAGCTTCTTCTGAGGCTGCAAAAGCTAAGGCTCGATCTCTACAAAATAGGTCTCGACGATTACGCCAATTATTCCCAGGCGACGAGGCTTATGTGTTACTTCCTCACAATAACAATAAATTATTGATATCTTGGAATGGTCCTTACAAAGTCATTGATAAAATTTCCGACGTTGATTACGTCTTAGATATCAAGGGACACAAAAAGATATTTCATATTAACATGCTCAAGCAATTTCATACACGTCCTGAACACTTACAGTCAATTTTTCATGAACTAGATGACAACACAGTATCTACTTGTTATTATTCTAACTTATCTGTCATCCAGGAAGAAGAATCTTCTTTTCCTGAGGTACAGTTACCGTTACCGGTACCAGTAGTTCAACCTACTGAATCTTGGCGGGATGTAACCATCTCTTCAACGGTTACACCGCAACAGCGTCTACAGATTGCTAATCTAGTACAATCTTATCCAGATGTATTGACCGACGTCCCGGGTCGCACATCGGCTATCAGTCATGACATTACTCTCAATGATGATACACCTATTCGTGTACATCCCTATTCTGTTCCTTTACATTTCCTTGCTAAAACTACTAAGGAACTTGAACAGATGTTGTCTCTGGGAATCATTGAGACTAGTAATTCGCCATTCTCTTCTCCATTAGTGATTGTCCGGAAGAAGGACAATAACATCAGACTATGTGTTGATTATAGAAAATTAAATGCTAAGACTATAGTTGACAGCGAACCACATCCACTTATCGACGACTTACTGCCACGTCTATCCAACGCAACTATATTTAGTAAGATAGACTTAACTAAAGGTTATTGGCAGATACCACTGACCGAAAAGGCTAAGTACTACACCGCATTTTCCACTCCACAAGGTCTATACCAGTGGAATGTGATGCCTTTTGGGCTTGTTAATGCGCCAGCTACCTTCATTCGCCTGATGCGACAAATTTTATCAGGTAGACCAGACGTTATTACATATATTGACGACATATGCTTGTTTAGTTCGTCGTTTGAGGAACATGTTTCGGGACTTAGATATGTTTTCGACACTCTAAGGAATTATCATCTAACTGCTAAACCTACAAAGGTGCAAATCGCGTGTAATGAGATAACCTTTTTGGGACATATCATTGGATCGGGATATATCCGAACGTTACCTAGTACAGTCTCCAAAATTCTAAACATAGCAGTTCCTCAGACGAAGAAACAGGTCAGGAGTTTGTTAGGACTTGTTCAATATTACAGTAGATTCATACCAAACTTGTCATCCATCACGGCTGTATTGTCTTCATTGTTAAAAAAAGACATGCCGGTGAAGGTGACATGGACTGGTACATGCAATGAAACTTTCAACAAAATTATAAATTTGTTCTCGCATGAACCAATTTTAAGACTTCCGATGCTTCCAAAAGATTTTTCTTACGAACAGATGCTAGTAACTACGGCATTGGTGCATGCCTGCTCCAGAACCATGATGGCATTCTACATCCCACCTTATATATATCAAGAAAGCTAAAGCCGGCAGAAACAAAGTATTCCACAGTGGACAAGGAACTTTTATCCGTGATATGGGCAATAACTAAACTTGAAAAGTTCTTACTTGGTGCTCCCTTCACCATACAGACGGACCAACGTGCTGTAGCATCTTTGCGTCGATCTAATCATAAGAGCCAAAAACTCGCCAGATATGCAATCATCCTACAGCCATTTGAATTCTCCATTGAACATATTCCTGGCACTGAAAACATTGTGGCGGATGCGTTATCACGTAATCCTATTGACGACGAATAATCAACATTAACATTCCTAAAACATATCAACTATAAAGGAACTAACCTTGCCTTCAATTTAAACTTTATAAACACTATATGCATCACAGAATTGAACTAAAAGACAATCAAGGTATACATATTGTCATTGAAACTTCGTCTAACGTCCATACACGATATATGAATATTCGTTGAAGAATCATGGAACAATATCTGACGACAAGTCGAACTTATTATCCTATGTGCACTTAATTCTTGGATGCTGGGATAAATGACATTTCTTTCCAACGTAAACGTTTGAACATTTTTGCCTAAAAGAATTCATCAGGATCAAGACTACGGATGGATCATCATATCCTATACTAATTAATTAGTTAACTTAACTTCTTAATTGAATTATTATCAATAAAATGAAATGTGAGAAAAAAATGAAATGAAAGAACAAAAAAAAGAGAACGAAATATAAAAAGAAGAAATTATGAAAAGAGAAAATAAATCTCACACAAGTATTAGATTAATATTTTTTTTTAATGTACCTATACATTATTTAGTTAGTTAAATTAGATAGTTATTATTCACTAACACTTAACACACACAATTAAGTTAAACTTATATTCGAATTTCTTTCTATTTCTTCTCACTTATTTTGTTTTTTCTTCTCTCATAACATCGCGTTACATTAGAATCTTAATAATTTAACTCTTAGTTTAATTAATTAATTTAATTTTAATTAGTCAAATTAATTCCTATATGACATACTAATACGACAGACCTTACTTTAATTTAATTCTAACATTCACTGTTAACATTGGACATTTTATTTAGTTGATATAATAATATGTATAATTGATATATAATGTGATTAATGTTAGATGACTATGACAAATAGTTAGTTGACATGACCGCAACACGGTTCTACTCAGAACATCGTCGGCCATATGTCACAATTGTGTTAAATTTTTTTGAAAAATTGTTAAGTCGGATAGATCTTGAAAAAAAATCTATCGATTTTTTTTCCCCGGTGTACAGGGAATTGTTACGGTATATGATATTAACGCCGTCTGCTAAAGGTTATCAGACGTGCAATTGTAAAGGTTAAGGCATTTAATATATTGCGATAGATGTTTCAATTATTGAACGCTCCATACACGATCGATTATGACGTGTATAGCGTTGTTTGGGTCACAGTCGGTAACTAAGAAACGCTACCCTTTGTTACTTGACCGCCAAGCTGAATAGCTGCGTTTTTCTAACCTTCCAATTCAATGGCATGATATAGCCATTTATATATGCATTTTTTGATGGACCAGGGTCAGTCCTAGAACTCTATATGAGAGGGAAATTTATGGAGGTTAGTATTTAACTAGAATTCTCAGAAGGAGAAGAATAATCGTCAAATTCGTATGAATATATTCAGACTCGCAGTCTCACTGTCGGCAGGTAGCCATGTCTAGCTGCGCGTGCATATAGCTGTGATGTTCTGACGACAATACTGCATTGTATCCTTAAACGGACATTGACACGTAAACCAGCAGTCTACGTTATTGATTAATTTATGCATGACTTATAAGGACTTATGTTCTACTCCTATTTGAAATGATCATCCTGTGTGTACAACTGTTAATTAAATGTATGGACTCAATGAAATGACTTATCAAATCAATCGTATTCCAAGGTTCAAGTATTGTTCGGAATCTTCCACCCCCGCATTCGCTTAATCTTCCATCGAAGGCACGATGCACTATCACTGAATAAAAAAACTAACATATCAAAGAAAAAAACAATGGCCAGAAATTTATAATTGTTTTATTCATATCACATGGAACATTGTTCAGAGCAAACCACCATGCAACACTGGTTTTGTTTTTTCAAGCTATGTTGTTATTTGTCATCATGACTTCAAGTGTTTGTTTATCTTGGAAATAGTATGGGGAAAAGTTCACAGTTCCTATCAATTTAAACACTGTATTTTCTCTCTGTTTTATTATAAAGTCAGATTTTGAGGGGGGGCATAATGTTGAGCTCCTCTGGCCACAGACGCTTATCTTTCGTGATGGCGGCAGGAAAAGACTCCTCTGCTCGATAGCCTCCCTGTGTTCTGGAGACACCTCACTGGTCACTATCTGGACCCAGGAGTATGTTGTCAGCCTCTAGATTCAGCAAAGCTCAGACCAGGTGCTGCTCAATAACTTTAGGACCACGGTCCCACAATTCGTGGAATAATACACAGTTACGTTGACTGGCAATGAATATAGCACAATTTCGATCTGCCGATGTCCCAGGCTTTTATTTAGAAAAATATGCACTGGCGCTCAACGCACTGGTTCTTTAGTAAGTTTATTTGAAAATGTGGTGCTGACCTGACGCCTCTGATTGACTATATTGGCGGGTCTAACCAATCGTGCCATGTTTACACAGCTTTTCAAAAAAAAGTACCCTTTCTTCCGTCTCCCCCAACAACAAAAGATAGTATTTATAGCCCGACTAATCGTGTTTAGCCTTACATTTACTTTCCGCCAATCAAATAGGAGGTAACATGGGGACCTATTTCCCGTACAATGGTGGTGTGAAAATCTGCCACTGAGCGATTCTGATTTTGGTGTTGTCTGACATCCCTCACTATTTCTTTTGGCTATAATTTGTTAATTCCTAGACTATTTGCGTAACGTTTAACATATTCTTTGTCAGCAAGTCCTAAGGAACCCAAATATATAAATTTAATGGGGCTAAGTGGCTGCGTTCAAAATATGTTTTTTCTTCTACCTCCCGTTCACTTCGATCGATGTGGTGTCTGGGTACTGTAATGTTTTCAAACGTAAACCAGTATAATGTCATGTTTCCTAATAAGCGTTTTGTAAGTTTTTAAAACCTAACTCTCGTATGGGTAGTGTTTTTTATCACTGTCGATTTGAAAAAAAAGTTAGTGCTTGTGGCCTTACACGCGTGTTAGGGGTGGCATTAATTGTGTATCGCGAGACTGTGGTAGTATTGCCTGCGTTCCGGCTTTCAGCCCCTCCCTTTCTTTCTATCCTTAGTCCATCTGTCTTTCGTTTATGGTAACTTAGAGTATAAAATGACATGAATGGAATATTAAATATAGGTCAGCTTGCGTATCTCAAGGTTTTTCTTAGAAAGGCAGTACACGTTTTATCGTAGAAAGCGGGTATTGAAGCAGTAGGCTTTTACTATCAACGTGAAACGTTACAATTTGCAGACGAAGGAGAAAACAAGGGGGATTTCGAGTACAGTCATTGTGACAGCACTGTTCTTTACCATTCTTCTTTCCTTTTATTAAATTTATTTGTTAGGCTTTACATTTACGTTTTAATTTATATATGTGGATTAGAATTTCACACGACACAGTTGTTGTTTTCCGCTGTCCATATGCACTTTCATCCGACTCACTGGAGTTAAAATAAATGCTCAGGGAGAGTACTTTTTCTGAGGAAGATAGTGGTGGTTGGAAGTGGAGGTCGCTTGATGCTGTGTCAGGAGACTAAATGCTTAGCAAAGACATTTGCCTCCTTTCAGTTTGGGTTCAAATTGTCAGCAGTGGACGCTAGACACCAACATTAGATGGGTTTTGAAGACGCTTGACAACCTTTGTAATTACCTCAGCCTTAATGCGTGAGACGTGTTACAGCAACCAGACTTGACTATTTTAGAGAAGTACAGCCCAAGGCACCTGTGGAATTAAACATCAGCTGAAGCAGACGCCAACTGACCCCACACCGGAAGCTAATTACCATAACAGCACAGCCAAAGGACATTTCACAATTTTTCATAATTTCCATTACAGTTTAAATCATCCGACGATGATAAATATCATCGCTTCTTTTTTTACAAATAAATTTTTTTATTTTACATTGTTAAACTATAAATTATTAAACCTGTAACTGTAAAGCTATAGTAAGATTAATCACTATTGAGTGAAGTGTGTGTCTGCACCCGTATGACCCATATTGTTCTAAATACATAACCAGAAATAGCTATTCGATTAAGATTTCGCTGAATCACCTTCAGATGGGAGCTCAGAAATACGAGCGAAATTACTCGTATATTACCTCACGGACGGGAGAATAATAAGTTCCTGAAAGCTTAGATGATCTCTGTTGTCATGCTTGCTTTTTTTATAAAATCATGTGAGTCTCCCAAAAGTAGAAGCATAGTTCTTCTATTTAAATCTCTGTCAAGAGTAATTTAGAGCACAGGTTGATACCTTTGAAGACCCTCATTATTAAACTAAGTTTGGCCATTATTGGACCACTATCGCAGGACAGGGGAAACAATATCGCCACACTCACTCAAGGACCCTTTCTCTCAATCTATTATGGATAATTTCCCCTCATCTCTATGAACCTATATCTCATCCACTCATAAGCACTATGTCTCAACAACGCCCTGATACTATCTCTCACTCACGGATATTATCTCTCACTCATTTATGAATACTATCTCTCACTTACTCATGGACAGTCTCCCACATCCTGTCTGTAAGATTATCTCTCACTCACTAATGGGCGCTATCATTCACACATGGATACTACCTCTCGCCCACTCATGGACACTATTTCTCACCCACTTATAGATACTATTTCTAACCCACTCATGGACACTATCTCTCAACCACACATGGACACTACCTCTCGCCCACTCTTGGACACTACCTCTCGCTCACTCATGGACACTATCTCTCACCCACTCTTAGACACTACCTCTGGCCCACTCATAGACACTATCTCTCACCCACTCTTTACACATTAAATCTCGCCCACTCATGGATACTATCTCTCACCTACTCATGGACACTATCTCTCAACCACACATGGACACTACCTCTCGCTCAGTCATGGACATTATCCCCCACTCATAGACACTATCTCTCACCAATTCTTGGACACTACCTCTTGACCACTCATGGATACTATCTTTCTGCCCCTGTTGGGCACTTGTGGCTGCTATATCCAATGCGAGATGGATAGATGGAAAAGGTGAAGGTACAACTAAGTACCAGAACTGTCCAAGATAATCTCACTGAAATTTGGCTCGAGGAAAATCTGCAGAAAATGTAAGTTAAGTTCCGCAGGAAGAAAATAGAGTGAGAATCACTGGCAGATCTATTTATAGGGATACTGGAAATTAATTGTTTTTTAGCAGGTTGAGAATCCTCTGGGTAGACTAAGAGCTAGTAGGTATCCAGGCCACTTTTCCCTAAGGTACTGAATTATTAGAAAGAGCCCCCATTAATTAACTTTTATGAAGTTGTATAGCAGTTGGTTCTTGGTGGTGTAACTTATATGGATCTATGACTGCTATTCCGGTCCCTCTCTGATTTCTCCAGGTGTAAGACAATGGTTGTGGGTTAGGTGCAGATCTATCTCAGGGGTTTGAAGTTCTCTTCTCCTGATCCAGGTTTCTCGTCATCGATGAAGACGGAAGCTCCTGGTGTAGATTACCCTAAAGAACTGGGGAAGATACAATACGACCTCGGCAATCCTCCATTTGGGAGAGATTAATTATCAAGTCTTTGTGTCGCCCGTCCGTCAGAATTCACAGTACAGACCAATATGTGTCTTTTGTACTGTTGGCTGTACAGTTTATACTCGTGAGACAAACAATATGTACGCCATAAGGTTTTTTACCATCTTACTTAAGTCAATAAATCAGATATATCGTAAAAACATCTTCAACATCCACAGCTAGCCACCAACACTACTAGTCCTTCATTACATTGTGTGTCTGCTTAATTTCAACCATGTTCACCAAAGTATTGCAATAAATCAAATCTCTTGTTACAATAAGTATTTAATGTGTCTGGCTCTACTCATTATCAAGAAATCAATGGTACAAAGCCATTCATACTTCAGTAATATTATTATCATAAAAAATGCACCATCTGCATTTACTTCTTTATCTCAATACACTTTGGAAGTGAATTATTCCTTTACAAAATTACAGCATTAAAATACTAACTCAGCACTCTCAAAAGTTAGCAAACATATTATAGATATCATCTTCATCAGCTGCCATCTCCACAACGAAGGTTGGCTGTAATGGATCTCCAACGTCTTCTGTCTCTTGTCTTGATGGTGCACTCTGATAGACTCTTTCCTGTCCATCTCTTGATGTTATCTTCCCACTTATAGCGCTGTCTTCCCCTTGCACGTTTGCCTTCACCTCTCCCTTCTATTATGGTCTTCTGCAAGGTGTTATGCCTTTTTATGTGGCCAAAGTATTTTAGCTGCCGAACTTTGATCTCCCTCATTAGTTCTCTTTTCATACCTAGATCTTGTAGAACCTCCTTATTTGTTTTCTTCTTTTTCCATGAGATACGCCCCATTCTTCTATATATCCATATTTCAAGAGCCTCCATTCTTTCCTCCAAATGCTTATTCATCGTCCATGTTTCTGCACCATACAGAAATGCAGAATATATAGAACACTTTATGATTCTCAGTTTTAATTTGTGAGATAACTGTTTAGATGTCAGTATATGTTTCATGTTGTTGAATGTAGCTTTGGCCATTCCTATTCTCTTCTTGATTTCTGTTTCACATCTGCCATCTTCTGTTATTATATGACCAAGATATACGTAGCTCTTGACTTGTTCCAGGATTTTCCCATTTACGCTTATCTTTAATGTGGGTTTATCGTCTGTTTTGCTAATTATCATAGTTTTTGTTTTCTCAATACTAATGTCGAGTCCATATTCCTGACTTATACTGTTCACTTGCTTCACTAGTTCTTGTAACTCCTGTTCGCTTTCAGCTAACAACACGGTATCATCTGCATATCTAAGGTTGTTTATTGACCTTCCACTGATGTTCAGTCCTGGTAATTCCTGTATCTGTTTGAAAATGTTTTCGGTGTATAGATTAAATAGGCAGGGGGACAGCACACAACCTTGTCTGACACCTCTTTTTATGACTATGTATGATGAATAATTCCTTCCAGATCTTACTGTGGCAGTTCGCTCCCAATAAAGGTTACTGGGCATTCTTATATCTTTTCCATCAATACCTATGTATTTGAGGCATTCAATTATTTTCTCATGATGGACTCTGTCAAAAGCCTTCTTATAGTCAATGAAGCACATGTACATACTTTTTTGGACCTCTGTATATTTTTCTGCTAATATTCTTAGGCACAAAATTGCCTCTCTTGTTCCGCTGTTCCGTCTAAAACCAAACTGTTCTTCTTGGATTTCGCTGTCTACTTTACTTTTTATTCTTTCCTGTATGATTTTGAGCAGTATCTTAATTGCATGACTCATCAGGCTAAATATTCTGAAGTCTGAATATTCTGTTGCATTAGGTTTTTTGGGCAATGTTATAAAAACTGATGTCTTCATGTCGTGTGGTATATATCCTGTATTATATATATCGTTGCATAGATCAGTGATTGTATCTATACCACAGCTCTCCAGGGCTTCTATCATTTCAATTTTTATGTTATCCATGCCTGCTGATTTTCCTTTTTGTATCATATGTATGGCATTCTCTACTTCTGATCTGAGAATGTTTGGGCCTTCATTAGAATCTGGTGATGGTTTTTTACCTCTGTTGTCCTCGAATAGTTCTTTTACGTATTCTGCCCATCTGTTTGATATGTCTTTCTCATCAAGTAATATTACACCATTTTTGTTCTTGATGCAGCTTCCTCCTTGTGCAGACCGCGACCTATTTGATAATTTCTTTATTTCTTCATGCATATCTCTTGTCATGTGCTTTGCTTCAAAGTCTTCTATTTCCTTGCATTTTGTTTCTATCCACCGTTCTTTTGCTTGTCTACACATAGTAAGTATGTCATTGTCTATTGTTTTATATTCTGGAGTGTTTTCTTGCTTTCTTTCTTTCTGCCATTTTACTCAAGATGTCAACAGTCATCCAAATTTGATTTTTCTTAGGCTCCTTTTTAGGTAAATTTGCATTTGCTGATTGTATGCTTGTTTTTAAGCATTCCCATTTTGTGGTTACTTTTTCTTCTGGGTTTTCTCTTCTATACTGCTCCATGCTTTCTGTCAATAACTGTTGATATTTATTTTTGACATCGATTAGATATTTTTGTTTTATATCTGGTTGTTTCAGTGCTGATATTTCTATCCGGGGTTCCTCTTGTCTTCTATTTCCTGTTCTTTTCAGTTTTATATTTACTTTGATAACGACTGGATTGTGATCTGAATTTATGTCGGCGCCACGATGTGTCTTTGCACTTGTGACACTGAACTTAAATCTATGTTTTATCATGATATAGTCAATTTGATTTCTTGTTACATATCCTGGGCTTTTCCATGTGTATAATTTCCTTGGGTGGTGTTCAAAAAAGGTGTTACGTATGACCAGCTTGTTTTCTTCACAGAACTGGATAAGTCTGTCTCCTCTATCATTTCTTGTTCCTAATCCATACTGTCCTACTATTTTCTTGTATTTTCCTTTTCCTACTTTTGCATTCATATCACCCATTACTATCAACACATCTGTACATTTTACTGGTTTAAGTGTGTGTTGTAGCTCTTCATAGTATTCTTCTATTTCTTTCTCGCTGTGATCTTTAGTTGGTGCATAGGTTTGTAAGATTGATATGTCGAATGGCTTTGCTCTCATCTTTAGTAACATCATTCTGTCGTGGTGTGTCCAGTATCCACATACGTATTTTTCTAACTCCTTCTTTATCAACATTCCTACCCCTCTTTCATGTTTTTCTCCTCCTGCACCTCGTATAAGCGTGTATTGGTCTCTTTTTATGTAGCCTGTATCCAATAGTCTTGCCTCTGCAGCTCCCAGTATATCTAGTTTCATGTCTGTTGCCTCTCATATTAGGTTGTCAAGCTTTCCTTCTCCGTTTAGAGTTCTAACGTTCCATGTTCCTATTTTTAGGCTCCTCCTACTAGTTTTTAAGTGGTATTTCTCAGAATGCTCCCTTTCAACAGAATTTGTGGAACACTCGTCATTATGTACTTCCTTACTCATTAGAGGAGTTGCCTCTCCCCTGTTAATTTGTACAGTAGATTCTTCCCCAGGGGACAGAGAATTCTCTACATATCGATTCTTATCTTGTTGTTGTGATCTCATTACATTCTGTAGGATGTACGTGGTAAGGCCCCAATCTCTTGCACGGTGGCTAGCCGTTGTCTTTTTCTATGTCCGACACGCCTCTAGTGCGCGACACCCTTTGCTGTTCCGCTTTGCGAGCCGTTGATCTTCCTAGATTCCTCCGCCTCACTCACCGTCTCAGTCTTTGTGTACTAGGGATGGACATTCCCTTGAGTAAGATTACTCCTACTCCACTCATGTAGTTTAGCCAGTCAGCCAAGACTGTTGCCCGGGATGTGGCCACCGCCGTACACAAGCGGTATTCGTGGAGCCATACATGAGCTAGATAAAGAGAGGAGAACCAAATAGGATCTTGACTATCCTAAAAAGGACATGGCTGTCTCTCATTGTGAGGTACTATCCCTCTCTCTTTATCCTACACCCCATTCTAGATATAGAGATGCTTTAAATTCTATTGAATGGAAAAAGAAAAAAACACAGGGGAGATAACTCATCCATAAGATTATAGTAACAAAAAAATGTCACCAAGGGGAGATAATTCAATAAAATCTATACTAATCTGTTATGACACTCAAGGGAAGATAAGTATCTATCAAATGCACACCAAATGCAGTCTTACTAGTTAAGTTATAAAATGCCTTTATAAAAGATCAGTTATACTCGTGAATAATAACCATCTAAAATGATATTACATATATGAAATAGAATGTAATCAATATAAATATATATATATATATATATATATATATATATATATATATATATATATATATATATATATATATATATATATATATATATATCACTCACCCACTCGGTTGTACTTTTGCAAAAAAAAATGCTCTGCTTGTGTCAAAAGGAAGTCTTACGCGCTAGGCTGCTATCATTCGATTTGAGTTCTTTTCATGACCAGTTTTTGGTTTGCAGTACCGGCGAATTGTTAACTCTAAAGCTAAATACTACGAACAGCAAAATCCCGTTTTACTAGAGACAGATTTATGGGAGCCACACACCCATTTTCCCGGACAATTTCCTAATATTCCATTAATTAACTCATGGACACTTTTTTCAGGTGAATTCTGTCTCAGGTAGATACCTTACTTTACCGTGTGAAAACTCTTTACATTCTCTCCTACCGTGAAGATAGTCACCATATCTATTACCTCCCATTAATGACTGTGAGACATCGGCGACCTGTTCTGAGCAAACGATTTGCACAGGTGAGTGAAAATAATACTTTCATCCACTTTTCGGTTGACAGTAACTGGAATGTGTGTGTAGGGAAGATTTAATGAACACACATCTATACGGTTAATAGGTAAGTTGAAAAAAAAAAAGAGAAAAGAGAGAATGAGAGAAAAATCTATCGAGATCACGAGAGAAATATCGCTCGTGACAACACTCAGTAACCAAACCTATTAATCAGAGAAGTAGCTCAGAAAACAAAATACAACAAAAACAAGAGGAAGAAGATATACAAATGAAACACACCTCGGCAGTTGGAAATCGCAAGGAATAGGCCAAACTGCCGATGACTTGGCAAAATTTACAAAATCAGGAAAACCTACTCGCCACAAAAATATTTATAAAATGTGTGATTCGTGTATACGCTCGCAATAAGATCCTCGCCGGCGCTATGGAGTTCTCGAACTGTGCTGAGATCCTCCTTGTGTAATCTGAGGGAGGAGATCGGAGCACTGATGGAGTTATTCGTGTGCAATGAAGATGGTTGTTAAAGAAGATTATAATGTATTTTACATGTTGACCACACTTAGTTTTGTTAGCAGTTTAATCTACGCGGTAACAATTCTATCTGGGGCCAACATGATGTATTTTGCACCATTTTAATTGTAAGTGAACGCGATATAAGGTTTACGTCACTAGGTGATTATGACGTTATAAGTTCTGCACGAATATATGCAGACCGTTAGTTCGAGGACTTCTGTTAGAATTATTCTTCCTAGTCAGACGTGTTTTATGAGCTCCTGTCTTCGGTAGAGGATTTAAGTACTTTGTCAGCATATATTTTGGAGGCTGCCACTTTATTTGTGATGACTCCGGACTTATGGAGAAGTTCCGTGAGCTGTAGAAAGTAAGTCTACTATCAACTTTAAGCATCGTCACCTCTAGCCCACATTACTTAGATGTTAACCTCTTTAGGCATCTCTTGTACAGCGGCTAGATTTGTACAGATGAATTGAACTGACTGAGACGTTCTATGCCTTGCTGATGATTATTAATGCATATACTACTATGAAATGAATATCGTGTCGTCTGAATAAACATGTCATGTTATGTGGACCCATCCACGAAGATCTTATCAAGTTTATATAAAATTGAATGCACTGCCTTGACACCCAAGTCATTCATCTCCGTATCAGCACCATTATACCAACATATCTTACACACAAAAACCCCAACGTAACAATGGTGCGCATATATATATATATATATATATATATATATATATATATATATATATATATATATATATATATATATATATATATATATATATATATATATATATATATATATAACTAATTTATATGAAGAAAAGTCGTATAAAGAATTAACTGCTATTTTACTAAATAAATGCTTTCTTTCATAAACATTACAGCTCAGCGTTAGATCTGCCTTGTTCAACACATGACTTTAAAGCCAGCAGTAATTTTTTCCCTCTCTTGTTACGTCAGTTTATTTGCCTTTTCCATCCTATTTTGTTTTAGTTTTGTTTTTGGAAACAATAAGTAAAACATATTAGTCAAATGTCAAATGGCAGTTATTGCTCTTTGTTCTGACATTCGCCTCATGTATATCTAATGGATAAGTGAGAATGTATACAAATTTAAATTTATCTGCAAGAAAATACAATGGGTATAAATGTCACAGAGCATAGCTTTATCTTCTTTGATCTTTATGTAAATGGAAATGAAAGTATGAATTTTTTTTAGGTTCGTTCATCAGATAAAATATGGATTAAATTGTATACATCGAATTGCCCATAAAAGAAAGTAGGTATCTGTCTAATCTTAACATCATTTATAATTTTAGCTTTCTAGGCAGGGGCGGCCTGACAGTGATTGATGCGCCGTGGCAAAAAAGGGCCATTAGCCCCTGATTATCGATTCCATGTGAGTTAGTCTATGGTAGAACGTTAGGGGATCGTGAACATCATTACTGCTGTGGGACCTCAGGCAGTGCCCGCAATGCCCAACACTCAGTCCGCCCCTGTTTCAAGGTATAAGAAAGTCGAAGAATGCAAAAGATTGACTATTCCTTAGATATGTCTAAAGAGATGACAAACATGAGGTTGAGCACGGGGAAGGAAAACTCGTCATGTCAAACAAATTGCTTCAGAAAACACTGTATTATTACTTGAAGGGCTTTGTCGCAGGCTTCCTGTCAGAGGGTCAACAGCAATGGTGGACCATTGCTCCGTTTGAAGCGTTTAATGAGAATTAATGAATTTTAAAAAAAGGCCAAACGAGATGTTATTCAATTTTACAGATTTACAAGAATAGGCAACTAGCGTTCCAGTGAAACACTTTCGTTTGCTCAGAAAACGCATGAGAAAAAACATATTCTGACGATAAAATACAAATTACCAGTGCCAAAGAAGCATGACATCATAAAGTCAAGTCTAAAAAGTCAAATCTTAAACAACAATAAAAGTGAATCATGAAGTTTTTGTAAGCACTGGCCACATTACTAATGTCTTGAGGTTTCTGTGTTCATTTGGGGTTTCTGTTGAGTTGTGGCTATTTTCCTTGTTAATTTTTCTGTTAAGTTGTGGTATTGTCCTTGTTTATTTTTCTGTTGAGTTGTAGTATTGCCCATATGTCATAACACGGGCAAGACACTCCGGAATTGCCACGTAAACTACTGTCTTTATGATAAAGTATGAATTGCACAACAGAAATTCTGCTATAACTTTATGGTTAATGCCCCGTACATGATATTTCCAATGGAATTTTGACTGCAACTACAATTACATGTAATTATAGCAGTGGGAAATCATCTTTGGTATTTGACGATAAAATTGTGATATTGTCTGTAAATTCGCATAACAGCATTGAAATCCCACGAAAGTTAACAAGAAGAAAAGTGAACTAAAGCGCGGACCTCTAAAAACGCAAGGGTTAGACCTGGGATTAGGTATATAAGCCAGTCTCAGACATAGTTCCTTACTTCACGAAATCACTTTAAGATCTGACAGAGGTGAGAAGATATCCAGAGGGCTGACTCTTATTATTAGAAGTCATAACCCACAACACAAAAGGATAACCGAGAAGAAGCTACAACTGACCGCTATTGCAAGCGATTTGTAAATCGATGCTTCAAACAGCCACAGACTTCGAAGTACCACTGTGTCTTGAGAGCATGTCTATAAGCTTACAAAATGTCTTAGTGAATTAATGTACATTTAAAATTGATGAATATTTAAAGTTAATGTTTAACTTAACATTATTCCTCATGTCTTGCCTTGTGCCCGAAGGAAGATGGTTTCCTGGACAGCATTGGCTCAGTTAGACGTCCTTTTTAGGACTGACCAACGCTAAGAATAAAAGCTTACAGTTCTTTTTAGGGCTTTGCACTTGGGTGCTGTGTTCACAGAGTTCGCTTTGTCTTTTTCTTTCTTGTCTTTGATTTCTGCACATTGTAAGGGAAACATTTTTGCTAACTTTGGCATAACGCTAAGCCAAAGGGGAGTAATCACGACTGGGTTGGAAAATGTCTTTAATTGATGTTAAAATTTGTAATTGTATTGTATTGTTGTACGACCTACCCACTTTTGACTGACTTAACCACAGCCTCAAGACAGTGTTATCGAAATGAGGAGTCTGATCAACAGTGGCCAGTCAGCATCAGAGGGGCGTCTTATTGATAAACCACAGATACCATAACCAGGTCATATTATGCAGGTTCAGCTAGTGGTGAAAAACGTGACATTCATTTTTGTGACATTTTTTTGGCATGTCAGGAAAAAAATGACATAGACCACAACCGATCCACTGTAAAAAGTACGAACAACAGAGGCTAGAATTAAAAACATACTTTAGAAATCACAATTTAGACATGACAGTTGATAAGGTTTTAAGTATAGATGCCCCAGGGGAAGCCCAATCAATATATATACACAAAACAAAGAAAAACATATAAGGTTAATAACAGTGACAATATTAGTAATAATAATAACAATAATAATACTTCAGAAAAGAAATTCAACCAAATAGAAACTAATCAACAAAAACTAACAAACCATTAAAGAAAAACAAAATTATTGACTACTCATAGTGCAAGGAAAGACAAAGAAGTATCAAACAAACAAAAAGGAAGAAATACTAACATAAATTAAAACCATCAACTGCAAAAGACAATAGTTATCTAAATACAAAACTAAAAATGAAATTACATTAAATACCCTAATTATAACCAAATCTTAGGTTGAACAGGGTAGACCAAGATGGTGGAAGAGCAGCGACAATAATGGTCAGCTGTTAAGTGCATTCTCATCTTCCTCTTCACCTTTAAAAAAAAAAAGACATACATTTTGGAAATTGTGAAATGTTTAACAGTGGACCAACACTGTTCCTAGCATAAGCATAGCGTCACCAATGTCCAGATGTTTTAACGACCGAGGGAAGTCAGCTACTACAACGTGTCAATCAAGTTAAGTACAACTTAATGTGAAAACAAAAACCGAGACACCCAAGCTAATAAATTGATGAAAATTACCAGACAGTGACAAAATACTTTTTTCCTCTTTGTGCAGAAACGTTATTCCACAAAGAC
>JAMPIV010003088.1:0-120000 GCA_024509875.1 Oreohelix idahoensis | reverse complement strand
GAATGCTAAGGCCAGAGATTATTTAATTGCTGTGTATATGGACGGCTGTTTATACAATATATCAGTCAGTCGTATTATCAGCACACCTGTAAACACCCTTCCTAATTTGTGCACGGACCTACAAATCATGCACATCACATTCGGTGAGATTACTATCTGCAATTAGCACCTGGGGGAAAAATAAAAACCAATCTCAGTTCTTGCCTCATGCTTAGGGTATGAGCTTCTGATCTACGTAGTTGAGGGTGGAAAAGGGGTAGGGGGAGAACATGGTCGACTATCATTCCTGTGGCCGCATTATTGTGAGTGTCTACTCTTGTAATCAGAGTATTCCGTTTCAGAATCCACGCGGAAGGTTTAAAAGAAAAAAAAATTCTTTTGCACGCTCTGTCAATTCTTACTCACTGCATCCGCTGTACGGAATCCTCATTTACTTATCTCAGAACAATTTTCCCACGGTACCCGAAAGCTACCAGAATTCTAATCGTTGATTGGTGTACACTGATTTCAAGGGGCGGAGCAAACGTCACTGATTAGTCCCACCCATATTTATTCCAGATACCTTGTGCTTGTCTCACCATCCTTACCTCATCCTTGAGAATAATGGCGGGAACTTGAGATGAGTCATGTTTGTGTAGACATCCGTACTTTCTCTCATAACCTTTTCGCTGTCGATGTTTCTTTCTCCACATCTCACCGAATTTTTTGTTTGGACGTTTCTCAGTGTTTTCGTGACTTGAGCCATGGGCATACAGAAACAAGAAAGAGAAAACGACAAGAAGATGGAGAAAAAGTGTAGTTACAAAAACAGACTAAATAAACAATTATGAACATTGTTCCGTGTTTGTGTCCGATTAATGAAAGAAGGTACATTCTAGAAACACGATATATTATTGTTTATTTCGACGAAGAAGGTGAATTTGTTGATGTAACTGGCGCCTCACTACAATTAAAGTCAAAATGGGAATAGTGAAAGTGTTGTTGTCTTGTCATAAATGTTGTTGTTGTGTTGTCATAAATGTTATTATGCTGTCATAAATATTGTTGTTATGTTGTTATAAATGCTGTTGTTGTGTTGCCATAAATGTTGTTGTTATGCTGTCATAAATGTTGTTGTTGTGTTGCCATAAATGTTGTGATTATGCTGTCATAAATGTTGTTGTTAATGTGTCATAAATGTTGTTGTTATGTTGTCATAAATGTTGTTGTTGTCTTGTCATAAATATTGTTGTTATTTTGTCAAATGTTGTTGTTGTCATAAATTTTGTTGTTATATTGTTATAAATGTTGTTGTTATGTTGTTATAAATGTTGTTGTTATATTGTTATAAATGTTGTTGTTATGTTGTCAAAAATGTTGTTGTTATATTGTTATAAATGTTGTTGTTATGTTGTCATAAATGTTGTTGTTGTGTTGTCATAAATGTTGTTGTCATGTTGTCAAATGTTGTTGTTGTGTTGTCATTAATGTTGTTGTTATATTGTTATAAATGTTGTTGTTATGTTGTCATAAATGTTGTCGTTATATTGTTATAAATGTTGTTGTTATGTTGTCAAATGTTGTTGTTGTGTTGTCATAAATGTTGTTGTTATATTGTTATGAATGTTGTTGTTATGTTGTCAAATGTTGTTGTTGTGTTGTCATAAATGTTGTTGTTATATTGTTATGAATATTGTTGTTATGTTGTCATAAATGTAATGCCCGACCTGACATTAGTCGCCTTGTACGACATGCATGAGGAAGCAGGAGTCCTATTCTGACTTCGTCTCATAAGAGACACCCTGGTAACTAAACGTTTTACCGTACATTTTATTAGTAGTACTACACAAATAACATTGAACTTTGTTTACACGCCACTGTAAGGCAGGGTTTCTTAACCTGTGATCCATGGACTCCTTGGGGTCCGTGAAAGGATTTTTGGGGGTCCGTGTACATTGCCTAAATGTTATAACGTAACGTTTTTATTTATGCTTTTCTGTACATTTTTTTCACGTAGGGGTCCATAGCCTTCATTAGACAGTCAAAGAGGTTCATAACCTTCATCGGACAACCAAAAGGGGGGGGGGGGGGGGGGGGGGGGGGGGGGGGGGGGGGGGGGGGGGGGGGGGGGGGGGGGGGGGGGGGGGGTCATGTGACAACAAAAGTTTAAGAAACCTGGCTGCAATAGCAAGAGTTTCTGCAAGTGTCAATGACTGAACAAAGTTTACAAACATGTTTAACAGCTCCCCGTGGAGAACAGACCTTTAAAGAAATCAGCCCAAGCCTTCTTGCCCGGTGTTATCTGTTCAAAGTCTGTCCACATCTTCCTTAGCGTATTCCTCGTATTATAAAGAAACCATCAACTTTCTTTGGGCATTGTGATGAGAAGAACAAAGCTGGAATATAACCAAGAAAGATTGAAGGAAAAAAGAGATAGCAGAAGACAAAGAGAGCAGATTCTGGACAGTGTGACGACATGGTATGTAACAAAAGTCAACAGCAGAATTGATAAATAATACTGGAGAAGGGAGTTGTGAAGAGACGTGATCACCTACGCCACCAGACTTGGTTCTTAAAGAAGAAGAGGTCTATGTGTAATTTTCTTCTCTATCATTGATTTCAAAGGTTGTCGTAGCCGGGAGATGTAGTAGGGATAAGCGCCCTCTGCAGATAAATGCATACGCCTCAAATAGCATCTGACAACCAAGTTTTTCTTTGATGTAAAAAATGTACCATCAAAACGAGGTTATTGCATTGCAACCTTGAGAAAAATGGAGCAAAATATGCATCACCAAGACCAGGTTATGGCATAGCAAACCTGAGAAACATGAACTGAAAGTTGCACCACTAAGACGATGGTATTCGAGGTACATATTTGTGTGAAACCACTTTCTTGTATTGTCGATTACTGAGACTTAAGAGGTTTTAAATGAGAGGGAAAAAATATCCAGGAACTCTTTAATACAGACGTGGCTCTGGCACTGTTACCAGGTAGACTCACAGAAAACAGGACAAGCTCTGGTTTAGGTATGGTTTAACAGTGTTATGCCTTGATGTTAAACTACTTCTCTACGGCACTTTATAGACTTCAGTAACGTCTGCTCATTCTTGGTCGCGCTCCAGGAGTTTGTTCAGTGAAGTGGAGAAGAGATTCATTGCTGAGAAACATCGCGGTGAGAGACTGCGAAAAGAGACTCATAAAAGGCCACACCTGTGCTAGGGAAAACACTCTGACGTGGATTATTCCGCGTTGGCAATTATTGAGTTGGCTCCCCTACTGCGTACGCTGATACCGGCTCTGCTATCCGGCAGAAAATGAACCGCACTGGTCTCGACCCCCTGGGTGAAATCTGCGAAAACATAAACAGTCTAGTCTGCGTTTTGTTCCACTAGATTGGCACCGGCACCAGGACAGAACATTTTCCTCTTTTAGCCAGACTTCTCTCATGTCTGTCGTCTAATTCTCTCCCTTAGGTTCATATTCCGAATTATTTTCCACACAGCGAGACGTAACGAGTTTAAAATATTGAACAGACAGAGAAGTTTCGGGTCACAATTTTGTAATTATGTTTTTAAATGTTAGGCTAAACCAAATTACGTACAGTTCTATAAAGAACAAAGTTACAATGAGTTAATAATAGAAGTGTTTGTGATATAAAAAGTCTGCTTTCTTAACTTCAATTATGGTTTCGCGAACTAACCGCTGTTGGAATGTGCTATGGTCTCATTAGGCTTGCATTGTAGTTAGTCCGAATAAGCATACAAAACCTCCAGTTTAATACATGCATAATGCAAATATAGAATATATACAACTACATTAATACATGCTTTATCATCACTATTATCCTTTGCCCGCCTTGCGGAGCATAGAGCCACCATCTTAGATAGTACCTTTGGAATAAGACTTGAGTACTCCCATGCTCCAGCAGCGGTAATTTCTGTGGCAATTAGTTTTTACATGATGAGGTTGCCAGCCTCATGCACAACCTCATATTAGCCGCCTTGTACGACATGCATGATGGTACAGTAGTCCTATTCTTTCTTTGTCTCTTCAGAGGCCACCCTCCCCCCCCCCCCCCCGCCCCCCCCCCCTCCCCCCCCCCCCCCCCCCCCCCCCCCCCCCCCCCCCCCACCCCTCCCCCCCCCCCCCCCCGAGAAGTAAACGGGGTTCAGTACATTTTGCTGCTGTATAAATATTTCTCTCATTCCCATCGTTC
The DNA here is from genome assembly GCA_024509875.1 of Oreohelix idahoensis. Classification (NCBI taxonomy): domain Eukaryota; kingdom Metazoa; phylum Mollusca; class Gastropoda; order Stylommatophora; family Oreohelicidae; genus Oreohelix; species Oreohelix idahoensis. Next base: position 115,804 of record JAMPIV010003088.1, on the reverse strand, counting down.
CCCCCCCACCCCCCCCCCCCCCCCCCCCCCCCCCCCCCCCACGCCGCCCCCCCCCACCGCCACCCCCCCCCCCACCCCCCCCCCCCACCACACCCACCCCCACCCCCCCCCCCCCCCCACCCCCCACCACCCCCCCCCCCCACCCCCCCACCCCACCCCCACCCCCCCCACCCCCCCCCCCCCTCCCCCCATCCCCCCCTACCCCCCCCCCCCCCTCCCCCCCCTCCCCTCCCCGCGCCCCCCCCCCCCCCCCCCCCCCCCCCCCCCCCCCCCCCCCCCCCACCCCCCCCCCACCCACCCCCCACCCCCCCCCCCCCACCACCCACCCCCCCACCCCCCCACCCCCCCCCCCCCCCCCCCCACCCCCCCCCCACCCCCCCACCCCCCCCCCCCCCCCCCACCCCCCCCCCCACCCCCCCTTCGCCGGTTCGGGCAAGAAAGTGCATTTTGTCAGTGTAGTGATTAACCTGTCTATACCCGTGAGATAGTCTATCTTGATTTGTTTTTCACCTTTGTATATTTAGCAAAGCGTGGGACGCCGAGATTTCAAAGTATTCCATGGAAAACTGGAAAATATAATCCATGCGTCGCCTGGTGCGGAAAGCTCATCGCGCGTTCCTGCACGTGAAAATGTGATGTTGTTGAGAACGATTCACTGATGATAATGATGTTGGTGATGACGATGAGTTAACGGGTCTAAGGAGAAAGTGTGGTGAATGGGGAATGCGCGTTACGGAGAATGTTTACGGAAATGCGATCACGCATGACGACAATGTTAGATTCCCACGTCTACTCGCGCCAGACGTCACACTTGAGTTGACCGAGTGAAGACTGAAATTATGTGTGTTTTCGTTTTTTTTTTTTTTTTTTTTTTAAAGACGGACAAAAAGACTTTGACATGAAGTCTGATTTTAATTCCATTAATCCTGGCATACCAGAAAACCTGTCATAGTTTCAAGTTCATTGTGAAACCTACGGGAAAAAAAAAATAACAGCTGGATATGTAAAGCAGCCGGCAATTAGCTGAAAGAACCATGTTCTACAAGTCGTCAGCATCTAGACAAGATAACAGAACCGGCTCCAGGGTTGGTGATCTGCTCTTTCCGTCGCCACTATCAGTGAGACCGTTACTTCTTATATCTCCTTTGACAAACATTGATTTTTTAAAAGCAGTAATGAATATCAGACTGCTTACAAGCAGACCATTTTTGCACATTTTTACATTTTAGACGTACACACACACACACACACACACACACACACACATATATATATATATATATATATATATATATATATATATATATATATATATATATATATATATATATATATATATATATATATATATATATAATTATCTAAAAATGTCCTGCCCTGCCCTGCCCTGTCCTGTCCCACAATATTTTTTCTTGCACTCTGGAAATTATATAAACGTCGTGCGCTTTTAACTTTTGCACAAACTGCGCGACGCTTAATATAGCGCGTATCTTTTTTCCCACCAAAGTTGCATTTGCATTTGAAATAATAAATGTAAAACCCATAGTAAAATGTCAAAAATCTACAATAAATGTTATTGGTAATATTTCTAATTTGTTGCTTAAATTGTTTCCCTTAGATAGAAAATGAATTTGGTATCTGTTTCTGCAATGACTGGTTCTCAGTCTGAAAATTATCACGTGGTCTCTTCTTGGCAGGGCCGGATTTAGCCATAAACTAACTAATCTACAGCTGAAGGCCTCTCAGTCTAAAGGGGCCTCTCCTTCTAAGTTCAGTTGTTACAAGGCCTTATTCTCTGTTACTAACGGCCAAAAAGGTCCCCCAGAGCTTCTAATACCTAATGGCCTCACCACATCAAAATCCGGCCCTGCGTCTTAGTAATGAGTACTATGCCTAGTTTTCTATTTCTTTATTTCTCACCAGTGCCTGAAACATACCTTTATGTGTGTAATATTTATTTATTTATTTACTATGGTTCTGCTGTATCTACCTCTGGGTGTTCCTTATGTCATTTTTCTTTAAAGCTATTTTTAATTATTGATTTGATAAAAAAAATAAAACCTAAAGTAATTAAATGTGTAATTACAGAATCTGTTTTGTCTAACATGGCAGCTACATTACTTTGTCCTAGAACAAGGAAAACAAAGAGAAATAATTCAGTGAAAACGACTTCAGTTTTTAAACACTTGAATTTTTGTGAATTTACTCTCACGTTTAACATTATTTTATGAAGCTTTGGCATAAGCAAGAATTTAAGTTATTGATGTGTTTACTTTACATTTAATTTACTTTTAATCTTTGAAATTAAATTACGCCAAGTTGAGCGATATCTTTATTAAAATTTAGGAAGATCACATTCGATTACATTCTTTCTTTTCAGTATAACAAAAAATGGGAGGGAGGAGGGGCAGTGCGGAAGAGATTTGTGATGTCACATGGGGAGGGGGAAGGGGGAAGGATGTGACGGAATGTGACGGGGGGAGGGGGGAGGGGGGGAAATGGGGGAGTTAAAAATGCAAATATTATGTGATGTCATATGTATACGACACCCCTCCTTCCCCCTGTAGTGAAATCTGTGAGAACTAACGCTTAATTCCACAGCACGTTCAATTTGCATACCGAAGTAAGGGCCTAAACGATTTGCCGCGGTTTAACATTAATACCATGACGGGCGTTCGAAAGACCCCCTTTTTCTCGACCCGCGTTCTGGACATATATTCACACGCTGGTTTTAGCAGACGATATATATATATATACACACACGCAATGTGACGTGGCGCCGTAAGGTTAACGTCCGATAAGGTAGTTTAAAATAAAAGGAAAATTAAGGTTAACGTCCTATTTGTTTTTGAAAATGCCGTACTGAATTAAATAGGAGAGGGGAAGGAGTCCTTAATTTGAATATTTGAGGTCAGTTTTATTTGAAAAGGAACGCTATTCATTAAACAGTCTCTGATTGGCTGTAGTATAATAGACAAACGGTTGTATAAAACCAATTAGTAGTTGGTATTCGGGGCCACTTGTTAACTAAAATTTATACACTGAAGGAGTTGTTATAGACAAGGCAAGTGTACTGTCTTGGTTGCTTATTCTGCACAAGCACCGATTTGGATTATGCCATATACCGCAATATTCAACTGTTTAGTGTGTAGATTTCTTTGATTGCGGTAAATATTGAAACCTTTATATTAACATTTATATTGTCATTTTTATCATTATTATGTATGCATTATTGAAGTTGTATGAAGACAGGCTTTCGGCCATATGGGGAGAAAAGAAAATTAAATATTTATGATGAAAAGAAAAAGTTGTGTTATGACATAAGACCAGGAAGATTACTGGCCGTCTTCATCAGCAAGTCACCGTGATTGTACATGACTTGATAGTATTAATGTAAAATGTTTCCTTTATCAAGGAAATGTCAAACGGGGTTTGAAAGTTATTTATCCAGAAGGGGGTACCAACCAAATTGAGAACGTTAACTAATTGTTTAGTTACCATACTGATGTCTGATGATATTGCCATGTTAGAATAATGAAAGAGAGAGATTATTAGATGCTGAGTGGGACACATTTGTATTGTTCCAGAGTTTCATCTACGAGTGAAAGTGAGCCCAGGTGACCTAACACCTGTCCTTAAGTTCTGCAGTGAGGCCTAAATACTGAGTGTCTACACAGTGATTTACCTATAGAAGCAGAATCGTGTCTTGGCAGTGGAGACTGGCGTTTTATACATACTTCAAACAGCCTGGTTCCAGAGACCTCAGATAAGAATTGTCTGGGAAATTGATATCACAAACACTCCACTCTCTCAGTTTTCCCATAAGATAGGGTATCAGACAGTGAGGAACAAAAACGTTCAATAAACTTGTACCCTTTTCTAGGAGCAAGAAATACTTGACATTTTTCCAGTTTGAAACATATAAATAATTGTGGGATAAAACAGACTCAGTGACAGTTGTAAAAAAATTGGTTGTAAATAATTTCATTATCATGTTGAGTTGATTATTCCTGTGTCAGAAGAATAACTAGATACAGGAAAATAAATTATAAAAAAATAAGTTACATTCCAAACTTTATTCAGTGACTTGTTTAATCATTGTTTATTAGTAATAGGTGTAATTGTTGTCTTGTTCATACATTTCATCACATTGCATATACCCTAGACACTTGCTAGACAACATACACACACCAATACACTTCAGTAGGGAAAGATTTATAATCGGGTGAGGTCGTGGTGGAAGCAGACAGGTACCCTGTAAACTTATTTATATTTAATAAACCTCAGGGACTTGCATAGCTGACCTCACACCAGATACCATTAATATAATATTGAAACCCATACTAACAACTAATTCACCACATTAATTGGGACGCTCTTCCGGGATTAAAAGGTTCTTAGTACCCTACATTAAGTGAGTCACTAGTCCCAGTATTTGTAAAATATAATAGTAAAAATAATCTGAGAGTGGTTTGAGATATCATTGCCCTTTGTCTTGTGTTTAGAGTTGATTAATTAGTTAAGGTAGTGGATAGTATTTCATATTGTTAACTATAAAATGGCGGATATGGCTAAATACAGATCTGCTGCTGTGCAGACTGCAAAGGAAATGAATTTAGATGGGCAAGCTCTGATTCAGTATGTGACATCAGAGTGCGATAAGTATATGGAAAGGGAAGATAAGAGATTAGCTGAGGAGAAGAGAATTATGTTAGAGGATGCTAGGGAGCTTAAGAAATTAGAGGCTGATAGGGAGGCTGAGATCAAGAGGCTGCAGTTAGAAGAAAGGAGACTTGAGGCTGAGAGAGAAGATAAAAGACTCCAAAGGGAACATGAACTACGACTAAGGGAGTTGGAGTTACAAGGCCATGCTCCTGATAATGGAAGTAGCTCATCCACCTCCGACTCTGCTGCAGGCCAGGTTGCCTCAACCTCAGCCATGGGGTTCCAGTTGGACCCATTTGTAGAAAAAGATGATGATATTGAGTCATTTTTATCTAGATTTGAAAGGTTAGCTACTATGTATGGACTAGAGAAAGAGAGATGGAGTATGAAGGTATCTCAGGGGCTTAGGGGAACCTCTTATGAGGTCTTCGCCAAACTGAGCAAGGATGATCAAGATGACTACGACATTGTTAAGCAAGCTCTTCTAGTTAGATATGAGAAAAACAGTGAATTTTACAGAAAGAAATTTAGGGATGCCAAACTGTTGACTGGAGAGACTTACCACCAGTTCTCTGCACGCCTGGAGACATACCTGGAGAAATGGACTGCTCTGGGGAAAACCCAAGATTTAAAGGAAATAATTATGACTGAGCAGTTAAGAGAGTCCATGGCTCCAGACCTGAGAAAATTTCTCACGGAAGAGGGTGCTGAGAGGCTGGGGGAGATCTTAAATGTGGCTGAGAGATATCAGGCAGCCCAGTCTGAGATAGCAAGTTTAAAGAAGAAGCCTATAGACCATAATAAAGCTCCACAAAACCAAAATCAACCTAAATTTGAGCACAGAGATAAATTTAACAAGGGTAAAGCCTATTATGATAAAGCCAAGTTTGACCAACGAGATAGAAACTCGCAATTGAATGATAAGAAACATTTTCCTCAGGGAAATAAATGGTGTAAGTGGTGCAAGAAAAATAATCATGACACCACAATGTGTACTCGAAAACCTCCTAACTTTGCTGCAATGAAAACGGGGAGAAAGGGACAAAAGGTTAAACCTAGTGGACAGCAGGAACCTTACCACCCCCCAGTTTGTTAGGATGTTGTATGTAATGGTGTCACCATTAGGTGCCTTTACGATACAGGTTTAGATTATGACTCAGTCGTGAGCTCTCACCTGGTGCGAGCAGATCAATACACCACAGAAACAGTGGAGATCCAAGCCGCAACCAAGGACGTAGCAACCATGACACTTCCCATTGCTAGAATCTGTGTAAAAACTCGCTATGTGGAAGGAGTAATCAAGGCAGCCGTGATAAACGAACCCATCTATCCTCTGATATTGGGGTGTCGTTATGTATTCTTGGGGAATCCCAGGAAACCTGTGATCATGGCAACAGTGCAGACCAGGTCACAGTCACGAAAGGAGGAGGATGAACCCATAAATACTCATCCAGAGGAGATGAGGAAGGCACAGGCGGAAGATAGGTCACTCAACCCGTGCTTTAAGAAATTACCTAAGTGCCATACACCTCCTACGAAAGGGGACTACTATATGAAAAACAAATTGTTATATAGGAAGGCTGGAACTGGATCCATTGGTCACGGACAGCTGGTCCTTCCAAAGGCATATATGGCAGATGTAATAAGGAGATTACATGTTGGAAAAGATGGTGACCACGAGAAATTAGGTACCATCTGCCAAAAAGTTGCTCGAAAATACTATTGGCCCGACATAAATGTCGACATTGAGAATTTTGTAGAAGCATGTGGCATATTGCATGAGGGAACACCCACAAGTGGGAAAGATAATAATCAGGACCTAGAAACGCCACGGAGCAAACTTAGGCCTGACAATAGAATTAAAAATGTAGACAAAGTGGAATGGGAACCCCTTTTCACACCCAGTCTTCACTTGAATGTGTTAACATGGCCACTATGAATAGAGTACAAAGAGTAATTCTAGCCCAGAATAAGCCGACAATTCCTCGGTCGGAATTATGTGAACTGGAGGAAGAAAATGTACAGAGGAGATCTCTCACCAAGAATCTTAAGTGGGGAGAAAAACCCCAGAAAAGAATTGGTAGTGGACGATTTGTAAGTCGTGATACAAGGCAAAAACGTCCTCATTACAAGGCTTCCAATGTTAAGGACCTGACATGTGCTATGAAAAATAAATTTGTAAATTTTAAAGTCCATTGGAACTTTACCCGGAATGGCACCGGAAACCCTATTTGGGAGGCCAATAAAAAGTCCATTGGAGCTTCACCCGGAATGGCACCGGTAACCCTATTTGGGAGGCCAATAAAAAGTTCATTAGAAATTCGACCGGAATGGCACCGGAAACCCTATTTGGGAGGCCATGAAAAGATCCATATGTAACCTTGTTAAGGACATGGACTGATGAGAAGGCAGAAGAAACTGTTACCTCATCTTATAACTATGTGAACGAACTGACCACTCGTCTTAAAACTGGATGGAAACTGGCAAATGACAATCTCAGACAAGCCAGGAAGAAACATGCTGCTTACTTTAACAAGAAAGCTAAGGATAGAGAGCTTAATGTGGGAGAGAAGGTGCTCCTTCTTCTACCCGGCAGCAGTAACAAGTTACAAATTGGATGGCAAGGGCCATACAGTGTTCTAGAAAGGATATCTAGAACTAATTATAAAATCGACAAAAAAGGTAAGGAGAAAATTTATCACGTGAATCTCCTAAAGCAATACCTGGAAAGAGAGATCCAGGATGAGACACATCTCATGACCTTGTCGATAGCCACAGGAATGAAAAAGGAACCACTCGCCTCTCACGAGTATCCCTTAAAAACAGAGGAAACACAGGCACAGGTGAAGATCAGTAAGCACCTGACTAAAGCCCAGAGGGTGCAGGTTCAAAAGGTTCTGGTTGAACATACAGACGTGCTAACAGATAAGCCGGGCCATACTGTGACGTACGTCTAGTTTGACTAGTGAATTTTCCCTGATATGATGGATGATTTAAAGGGACCTTTAGCTTTTCATAACATTAGAACCCCTGAACATTTGTTGTAACTTTTCGTTTGCCAGAACGCATTCCACCGGGACTCAGGTAGGATACAGCGACGAGATCAAAGAGACAGACCGAGGGATCTTAGGGGAGACTATCGGCGCTATCAAAGACAGTAGTTTTCCCTGATACGAGACGCAGTTGCTTGCCGCTAATTTCGCGTCTCGGTGTCAATCGAGGAACCGAGCGAACGGGGGAAAGCGAAACGGGCAGCAGCGAGCGGATACGAAGACCAGGGGGCGGCTTCATCTCTTGATTTGGCGGTCAGATCCCCAAAAGTTCGTGAGATCAAATAAGTTGTCAAGTTTATCATGTCCCACTCAACTTACATTCCATTTTAGCTAAATAGACCATGAAGAACTAGACACGTTATCACTCGCTGGCCAGACCTTTACAGAAGCACTAGCTTTATTGAAATCTTGTTATAGATTTTCCCCTGGATTTTATATATATTTGCAGTGATTTCTAATTCTGTGCAAAGCGGTAATATATATTGTGTAAAGTGATCAGTGGTCTAGCTCAGTCATTCTATTTAAAGGGATTCTGTGTTAATTTAAATCTATTTAATTAAACCATCTCAAGAGTTCCAGTTTTAAATATAATGATCTATCTATTATATTATTTCAAAAGATAATAGATGCGTAAATTAACTTTTAAAGTCGCGAAGGAATTTATAATTAATAAATTCAGTTGAGTCCGAGTTTTATAGATGTGTGTTTTTAACCACTAGAACTCGCGCAGTGTTTATTAAATACATAATTAAATACGCGAGCATATATATAATAGGCTTAACGGGAAATTCATCGCGCTTTAGAAGGTTATTTGTTTTCGGTATATTCTTTGTCTGATTTTAAGATATTTGGCCCGAGTTTTTTTCTTTCATACAGAGTGATCGTAACCTGTGCGATCCCAGCATTAAGAAAGCAATAAAGAAATCAATCTAAGCAAAGCAAAGCATAAACAGTGTGTAGAGTTCCCCTGACGCAGAACTTGTTGAGACTGTGTAAATTTTTAATCTTTGAGGCGATTCTATGTTTGGAATTCCGCTATCTAACTTATAGCAAAGAAAGCACACCCAAAGACAAATTTAACGCACCATCAAACAACTTAAGTCGTAACGGGAAGAAGAACACTGGCCCGAGCTTTGTTAGTTTACTGACACAGAGAGATAATTCATAATTTCCTGAACAGTGATGTGACTAGTTTTCTCACTGGACTTAAACCATACCTCACGGATAAAGTGTACCAGCACGCGTAAGAATTTTATTATTCGCGGCATAGTCAAATAGACCACACCATCCTCACCCCGGTATCAGAGACCGTGCCCTCCCATAGAAACTGTTATTAAGAAAAGAGACACAACTACAGATTCATTTTCCAGCGATTACGGGACCCTTTTATGTGCTGACCGCCTACCCGATAATCTGGGGCTAGAACTTGAACAAACACTCATACATTTAGTTGAGGTGTAACTGCTGTTGTGTTATTCTATGGAGTGCAATATTTTTTCACAATCGGTAAGTGAGAGCAAGATGAGTGAAGGCCTTTGCTAGCGCGTGTATGAATGACAGGAAATTAATTCTTTTGTGTGACCATTTTGTTAACTTGCTTACCTGGTAACATATATCTTTTCTGTATACCCTACATTGTTCCTTTAAGTGGGATAGTTGATAATTTGTTAACTCTGTTTAAAACCACCTCCTTTCCATTTGCTTAGTAAAGGGAAGAACAGCTGGGAAGAACAGGTTTTTTTTTTTCTATCACTTATACCTAACTTGGTAACACCTCTTTCAGAGTAATTAACTTTACTGTTAGGTTAACGTACCCGTGTTCCTGATATTATCTATCTCTGGACTGGGTTTGTCTTTGTCTAATGAGCGGGAAGGGCTTAGTCGATACCAATCTTCTTCACCCCCTCCCAAACTTGTTATTTGCATTTGTGTACTTATGATAATTTATGTAATATCTGATATTTTTAGTGATTGATGTTTTAAAGTGAATAAAATCACCTAAACTCATTTAGTTCTGTGTGTTGGATATACCCAAAGCCCAACTTTTCCCTTATTCGTTTAATATAGTTTGTATCAACGTCGTGTGTGTGTTTGAAAACACCGAATCAGTGTGCGTGCAGATGCGAGTCTGGAAAACTGGCAAATAATTGTTTGACCAGGAGAGTGAAAGAGAAGATTGAGAGACACGATTTGTCGTAAATAAGTCTGTCTTTACTCTCCTCCAGCACGCTGTGAAGTAACTATTAAATCTCCACATTTTCTATCACTGAGCTTTCCATCATCATTTTCCACTCTAAACCGGACCACTATTTCTACGACTCTTTTCTCTCAAAATAAATTTACGACACATACCAATCTATTAGAGTATGACATGAAAGTAATAGACCCAACACCCATCTGTATGAGGGCCTATTCCATTCCTTTCGCTAAGGAGAAAGCTTTGAAGGAATAAATTGAGTATCTGTTGAAGGAAGGAATCATTTCTCACAGTGAATCTCCTTACAGTTCCAGTGTGGTTTTACTAAGGAAACCTTCTGGAGAACACCGTCTATGTATAGATTTCAGAAAACTGAATGCTGTCACAGAAAATCAGGTGGATCCATTGCCGGATACTAATCAGCTGTTTGCCAGGCTGAATAAGGCAAAATATTTTTCTAAGGTGGATCTGAGCAAAGGCTATTACCAAATTCCAGTGAAGCCTGAGGTTCGACCTTATCTGGCATTTAGCACCTCTGAAGGCCATTATGAATTCAACATGTTACCATTTGGCTTGAAAAACGCCCGGAGTGTGTTTTCCAGAATGATGCGCAAGTTATTGGATCCCCTGAATAACCCATGTATAACCAATTTCATGGACGACATTCTTATTGCTACTGAGACATTCGAAGAACACATAAACTCTCTGATTATGCTATTTGATAGGCTCAGGGAAGCAAATTTGACGGCTAGACCAACCAAATGTAGTGTGGGGTGTAAAGAACTCGAATTCTTGGGACATACAGTGTATCAGGGAAACATGACCCCTGACCCCAAGAACCTGGAGAAATTACAAAAAGCACCGAGGCCACAAACCAAAAAAGATGTGAGGTCTTTTGTATCTTTATGTGGATTTTATCAAAAATACATAAAGAACTTTAACTCTATTTGTGCACCGCTGACAGACTTAACTAGAAAAGGTCAACCTGAAAAAATCATTTGGTCAGCGCAGTGTGAATTGGCATACCAAGAGTTAAAAGATAAACTCACTAGCAAGCCGATATTGAAATTGCCTGATCTAAGTCAGGAATTTGTGGTGAGAACGGATGCGAGTAACATAGGATTAGGGGCCACTTTGTTACAGAGGTCCACCTCACAGGATGGAGAACTGAACCCAGTTGCTTACGCTAGCCGCAAGTTAAACAAAGCGGAAAAAAAATTACTCAACAAGTGAAAAAGAGTGTTTAGCATTGATCTGGGCCATAAAAAAGTTCCAAATTTATCTTTATGGTAGGTCATGTGTGGTGCAAACAGATCACCAGCCTTTAGTGTTCTTATCTCAGGCCAAGCATGAAAATGCACGTTTATTAAGGTGGTCTTTATTGATCCAACCTTATACATTTTCCATCGAATATATACCCGGTTCGGAAAACGTGGGAGCGGATTTCCTGAGTAGACATCCTTGTGAGGCAAATCAGGAAAAACCTAGGGAATAGTACTTTGTTTACGCTAATTGTCTCACAGATAATAACTTGCAGTGAATGCATGTTTTAGGAAAGGAGGTGTGTAGTGAAATCTGTGAGAACTAACGCCTAATTCCACAGCACGTTCAATTTGCATACCGAAGTAAGGGCCTAAACGATTTGCCGCGGTTTAACATTAATACCATGACGGGCGTTCGAAAGACCCCCTTTTTCTCGACCCGCGTTCTGGACATATATTCACACGCTGGTTTTAGCAGACGATATATATATATATACACACACGCAATGTGACGTGGCGCCGTAAGGTTAACGTCCGATAAGGTAGTTTAAAATAAAAGGAAAATTAAGGTTAACGTCCTATTTGTTTTTGAAAATGCCGTACTGAATTAAATAGGAGAGGGGAAGGAGTCCTTAATTTGAATATTTGAGGTCAGTTTTATTTGAAAAGGAACGCTATTCATTAAACAGTCTCTGATTGGCTGTAGTATAATAGACAAACGGTTGTATAAAACCAATTAGTAGTTGGTATTCGGGGCCACTTGTTAACTAAAATTTATACACTAAAGAAGTTGTTATAGACAAGGCAAGCGTACTGTCTTGGTTGCTAATTCTGCACAAGCAGCGATTTGGATTATGCCATATACCGCAATATTCAACTGTTTAGTGTGTAGATTTCTTTGATTGCGGTAAATATTGAAACCTTTATATTAACATTTATATTGTCATTTTTATCATTATTATGTATGCATTATTGAAGTTGTATGAACCTTAAAGGGGAAACATTTATCTGGAGGGAAGGCAACATCACTCTGTGTTGTTTCACAGCGTTGTTAGGAACTGTATTAACCTGGTATAGAAAAGCCAGACAGGCGTTCGGCCATATGGGGAGAAAAGAAAATTAAATATTTATGATGAAAAGAAAAAGTTGTGTTATGACATAAGACCAGGAAGATTACTGGCCGTCTTCATCAGCAAGTCACCGTGATTGTACATGACTTGATAGTATTAATGTAAAATGTTTCCTTTATCAAGGAAATGTCAAACGGGGTTTGAAAGTTATTTATCCAGAAGGGGGTACCAACCAAATTGAGAACGTTAACTAATTGTTTAGTTACCATACTGATGTCTGATGATATTGCCATGTTAGAATAATGAAAGAGAGAGATTATTAGATGCTGAGTGGGACACATTTGTATTGTTCCAGAGTTTCATCTACGAGTGAAAGTGAGCCCAGGTGACCTAACACCTGTCCTTAAGTTCTGCAGTGAGGCCTAAATACTGAGTGTCTACACAGTGATTTACCTATAGAAGCAGAATCGTGTCTTGGCAGTGGAGACTGGCGTTTTATACATACTTCAAACAGCCTGGTTCCAGAGACCTCAGATAAGAATTGTCTGGGAAATTGATATCACAAACACTCCACTCTCTCAGTTTTCCCATAAGATAGGGTATCAGACAGTGAGGAACAAAAACGTTCAATAAACTTGTACCCTTTTCTAGGAGCAAGAAATACTTGACATTTTTCCAGTTTGAAACATATAAATAATTGTGGGATAAAACAGACTCAATGACAGTTGTAAAATAATTGGTTGTAAATAATTTCATTATCATGTTGAGTTGATTATTCCTGTGTCAGAAGAATAACTAGATACAGGAAAATAAATTATAAAAAAATAAGTTACATTCCAAACTTTATTCAGTGACTTGTTTAATCATTGTTTATTAGTAATAGGTGTAATTGTTGTCTTGTTCATACATTTCATCACATTGCATATACCCTAGACACTTGCTAGACAACATACACACACCAATACACTTCAGTAGGGGAAGATGTATAATCGGGTGAGGTCGTGGTGGAAGCAGACAGGTACCCTGTAAACTTATTTATATTTAATAAACCTCAGGGACTTGCATAGCTGACCTCACACCAGATACCATTAATATAATATTGAAACCCATACTAACAACTAATTCACCACACCCCCCCCCCTCCTTCCCCCCCGCCCCCGACGTAGGTGTGTCCTTGCCCTTTATAATGTTTGTGAAATGCGAAGAATTCACTCGTCTAAACTGTTGTTATGTCCGTCTTAAATAGGGAATTTCAGGATATCAGGATGTCTCAGTTACGGTGCCAGTAATTGTTTCAGTCTCAGAAAGGTAGAACAGTTATTAGCTTTCTCAGAAAGGTAGAACAGTTATCAGCTTTCTCAGAAAGATAGAACAGTTATCAGCTTTCTCAGAAAGGTAGAACAATTATCAGCTTTCTCAGAAAGGTAGAACAGTTATTAGCTTTCTCAGAAAGGTAGAACAGTTATTAGCTTTCTCAGAAAGGTAGAACAGTTATTAGCTTTCTCAGAAAGGTAGAACAGTTATCAGCTTTCTCAGAAAGGTAGAACAGTTATCAGCTTTCTCAGAAAGGTAGAACAGTTATCAGCTTTCTCAGAAAGGTAGAACAGTTATCAGCTTTCTCAGAAAGGTAGAACAGTTATTAGCTTTCTCAGAAAGGTAGAACAGTTATCAGCTTTCTCAGAAAGGTAGAACAGTTATCAGCTTTCTCAGAAAGGTAGAACAGTTATCAGCTTACTCAGAAAGGTAGAACAGTTATCAGCTTTCTCAGAAAGGTAGAATAGTTATCAGCTTTCTCAGAAAGGTAGAACAGTTATCAGCTTTCTCAGAAAGGTAGAACAGTTATTAGCTTTTTCAGAAAGGTAGAACAGTTATCAGCTTTCTCAGAAAGGTAGAACAGTTATCAGCTTTTTCAGAAAGGTAGCACAGTTATCAGCTTTCTCAGAAAGGTAGAACAGTTATCAGCTTTCTCAGAAAGGTAGAACAGTTATCAGCTTTCTCAGAAAGGTAGAACAGTTATCAGCTTTCTCAGAAAGGTAGAACAGTTATCAGCTTTTTCAGAAAGGTAGAACAGTTATCAGCTTATAGCCCCGTGTAGTTCCCGGGGGTCTCTGAAGAGACCAAGAAAGAATATCACTACTGAACTCTCAGGCATGTCGTACAAGGCTACTAACACTTAACAACACTTAGAAATAAGTTTACGTTTTAGAACAGCAGAAAGACGTTAAAGTCTTCGAGCACTTGAACCATTTTAGTTCTTTTAATTTTTGTTTTAGTGTGGTTTTTGCTTAAATGTTAGAACAGTATCAGTGTCTGAAGTTTTTAGGGCAGTGTCTGTTTTTTTTACGTGTTAGAACAATGCAGTTTTAAAAGTCTAACAAGAGTGTCAATTTTTTAAGTCGAAGAACAGTTTAAAATCACGTTAGTTTAAAATATAAAAAAATAAATAAATAAATAAAACCCTTAGATCTGTGTAGTAGTTCCAGTTATAACGTCTGAAGACAGCATTAGTATCGGCTGTTGAAGTATTTGAACTCTAGATCTCGGTCAGTTTTTAAGTATTAAAAAAAGTACACAGTGTCAGTTGTTTTTTTTTTCAGCACACGAAACTCCTTAAGTAGCCATTACTCAAACGTCCTCTATATTTATCCCCAACACAATTACACAGTGTTTATCTGTATGTTTATCTATGTGTTAGACTGATGGTTGTCTGTGACTTTACTCCGTTAATGTGTTTTGGACCGATATTTGGTTATGTTATACGTTTTAGTTGGAGGATTATTGTGGCATAAAGTTACACAATCGGACGCTCCAGACTACCCAGCTGTGAATGGGTACCTTCTTATCTCTTGAGTTAGGGAAGGAAAATGCAGCGAGGAAGGGAACTGGTCACCACATTTGTCGATGCTGGACCTAGTATAGTGACATCTCTAACAATTCACTACTTTACGGCAGTATCTGCTATAGCACTACCTTTACCTTGTGTTACTGTCACAACACACACACACACACACATCTACTCTGTTCACCTTTGGGAGGGTGGGTGTGTATGCTTTGTCGCACATGAGTTCAGTCAGGAGTCCTTGTTACATACACACGTTGCCATGAGCTGAAGCAGATGAGAATTGTAAATGTGGAATGCGATATTCTAATATATGCTCGTGCTCTTAATCAACACCTGTCTTTCTCATTACTAGACATTTCTGGCTTCATTATCTTGAGTTGTCAAAGATGGAATTAGGAAATTAAGTAAGGTCTCAATTGTTGTCTGGCCCAGAGAGTCTTCAGACACTTCTTCAAGTGTGTGCAAGCATGTGTCTCATATCCACTGAGATCTCTAGAGTGTAGAAGGTGTTTGCACTTAAGTGTTCACCATATTTATGACCGGTGCTGCTTCCTGACAAGTGAAAAAGCACAACTAATATGGCTTTCATCGAACAACCGAAAGGGGAGTAAACAATTTGCCAACTGAGACGATGTGTTATCATTATTTCCCTTTTCCCTCCGTCCGGAGCATGAAGTCACCACTGTACCTCCCCCCCCCCTGCAGTAAGCTTGCATCAAGCATTAACATGGCCTTGCAGCAGTAGTTCTTGTAGTAATTTGTTTTGCATCATGAAGTTGCCAGCCTCATCCACAAACTCATTTCAATCCCCTTGTACGACATGCCTGAGTAAGCAGCAGTCCTGGTTTTTTCTTTGTCTCATAAAAGACCCTCGCGAACTACAGGGGGCACTTAAACATATTTCCTCTTAAACTCTCCAAAGGTCAGCAGCGGTTCTGGCGGATGTACGGGTCACTTGTAGTGGTCAGTTTTAACATGAGAACTGGGCTCTTCATAAAAAAAAACTCAGAATTCTTGGCACGTTTGAGTCCATATGCGAGTACTTAGGTCAGCACTGGCTTGATCGTAAACATGTCAGGAGAAATAGAGATGGAAAGGTCATCAAAATGAGTCTTCTGTCAGCTCAGTAGTGATAGGAATCTCCATCTGCCCATTGGACATTCTGTAGTTATTCTTGTGTTATTGTAGCATTTTTTCATTGTCCTTTTTTTGCATTTGTAGCATTCTTCAGATACTAGCAACAACCCTCCAAAATTGGCAGGTTGTTAATTATAGTGTGTTGTTTCTGCTACATGTATTACAGACGGTACTATCACTACTGTGGTCATTTCATTGCAGACGACCGTCTTTAGATATTTGTAGCGAAAGTTATATAGATGTATTAAATATGAAGACATGGAATAACCCAACCTACATGATACGTAGAGCAGTGATAATGGTCTAATGGACCATAAATTGACTAAATAACAAACATTTCTTTTATGACAACATGTCTCGTAATTGTTCGAGCATCTTTTAAAATCTTGCCCTGGTCGACTTACCGCCTCTGAGACGCCTTGGTCGACTTACTGCCTCTGAGAACAACATTTGAAGTTTGATGAAACTCCAGTTCATGTACTGTTTATCAATCGGGTTGTTGGCTTCTTTCCATAATCAAACTGTTCATGCACACCTTCATTTGCGCACTTTTTTTCTATTTTCGCGAGAGTATATATAAGGGGAAACAATACAATTATTGTCTAACTTTGAACCACAGTTGCTCCCCCTTAGCTGTGGTTGAAAGTTAATGCTCTCCCTCGAAAATAGAAAAAAGTGCGCAAATGATGGTGTGCACAGTGTGACAAACCGACCGACCAAGTACTTACGGCGGAAATTATGTATTTTGATGATTTTCACGCTTTCATAGTGGACTTCAGTTGTTATTGTGTTTTTAAAAATCATGATTCAACTGTTCGTAAATTATTGTACCCTTTTTGCTAATGTAGCCCTCTTCAATTATCATTATGTTACTGTAGCAGTCTTCAACTATCATTATGTTATTGTAGCACACTTCAACTATTATTATATTATTGTAGCACTCCAATTATTATTATGTTATTGTAGCACACTTCAACTATTATTATATTATTGTAGCACTCCAATTATTATTATGTTATTGTAGCACACTTCAACTATTATTATATTATTGTAGCACTCCAATTATTATTATGTTATTGTAGCACACTTCAACTATTATTATATTATTGTAGCACTCCAATTATTATTATGTTATTGTAGCACACTTCAACTATTATTATATTATTGTAGCACTCCAATTATTATTATGTTATTGTAGCACACTTCAACTATTATTATATTATTGTAGCACACTCCAATTATTATTATGTTACGAGCAAGTTACCCGCCAATGACGAGAAATGATTTTGTGGTGATCTTTCTGCTGCATATCCTGATGACAGCACTCAATCTCATGTAGTCATTTCATTTATTTCCATTTCATTTAACCTTCACTGAATCTTTGTATTCAAACTTGTCATGATTTATGATCAATAGTCAATGCACACTGGGAAAAGAAAAACTTGAAAGGCCTGCGTGTTTTTTTTTTTTTAAATGGGTATTCAATTTAGCGTCCATAGTGCAATTCACGCCGTTTCCTTAATTTCGCCGAAAATGCACCATGAAAAGATTGGAAGGCATGCGCGTTCTTTTAATTAAAAAAGGTAAAGGTAGTCCTATATCAGATACTGCAGTAGGGGAGTGAAGTGTTAGAGACCTCGATATATCAGGAGTGACCAGTTCCCTTCCTCACTACCTTTTTCTTCCATAACTCAAGAGCAAAGTCAGGTACCCAGTTACAGCTGGTTAGACAGGAGCGTGTCGATACGCAGATTCGAACTTGGCACCATTCCCGGAGAAACCAGCGCTCTAACCACTCTGTCAAGTGAACACTATTCTATTTATGGGTGTTCAAT
Source organism: Oreohelix idahoensis (assembly GCA_024509875.1). NCBI lineage: Eukaryota > Metazoa > Mollusca > Gastropoda > Stylommatophora > Oreohelicidae > Oreohelix > Oreohelix idahoensis. Next base: position 97,743 of record JAMPIV010003088.1, on the reverse strand, counting down.
TTAGTTTTCACGGAGCAGTCCGCGCATTTTTCGTACTTTTCCCGAAAAGCTAACTGGATTTTTTCATTGTTCGTTACAAGACGTTTCACTTAGAGTTTATACATTTATTATAACCGTGATTATAACCCTCTTCAATAATTATTTTGTTATTGCAACTCTCTTCCGTCATTATTATCTTTTCTCTTATCGCAACATTCGTCAGTTGTGATTATGTTCAGTATTCATTAATTAGTCGTATGTTATTGTAGTATGCTTTTGTTACTTGTATCTTCTTGTACACTTACGCGCACGTGGGCGAAGAAAAGCTATATTAATGATGCAGTTTTTACATCTGACTGTTCTTTGTAAACGAGTCTTGTGCGTTACTGTTCACTATCGTTAAAATGGTTGTGTGAAAAAACTTGCTTCACGTATCGAAACCGATGACACCTTGGCAACAAAACCAGACCTTCTACGTTTGTTTTCTTTGGCCTGGACATGTTTATCTTTCATGAAACTGGTGAAAATCATGAACTGGCGTAGATGCTTCGTCGGCACTCTTAGTTCTTTAACTCTTTTGTAATTTTTGCCTCGTTTAATTTCTTTTCGCGCTCTTCTACTTTCTCCGTTTCTCCTTCTTTACGTGCACATATCTCCCACAATCTATTAAAGAAAAAAAAAAAAAAAATTGGAGTTTGTGTAAATGCGCCTTCTGTTAACGTACTCGTAATAAATCTTCACTTAGTATTACATTTTCAGTAAGTTATTGAGAGCTGACAGACATATTAAAATTTACCTAGTGGCTGAACACGTCATAAATTTAGTAAGTGTTTAACAAAATAATTAAAATTTGTACAGACTGTTACAGCTTTACAAACGCCTTAATTAAAACTTCACGAAATTACTAACACTTCACTTTACCAACATATTAAAATTGTGTTCAAACTATTTGCTACTTCATCATCATCATCATCATTACAGAAACATATTAAAACTTCACGTTTTGCTGTTTAAAAAAAAGTCAACTTTGTAAAACTACTATCATAACCAACCAACCGATTTTTGAACATAAACTATACATCGCATTAGTATAACATTATTCCATCTCCACTTTTGGCCAAAATTGACCTGGGGTCATGAATGGACATCATATAGTTTGGTCTATCATTCTTCACAGAATCATACAGTTAGCAGTTTGGATCATCATGCAAAATAACTGTTTAATGAGATACATCCTTCATTTTAACTACAGGCCTACAAACGCGTTTTTCTCAAGACAACCTGAAGTAGAGATGGAAGAAAGGGACCGAAAACGCAGCAAGAGAGATGAATGCAGTCAGCGACTCACAGCTTGACTGCTTGCGTCAGGGTCAGCGAACCAGAGCTGACCAAGACCCTACTCTACCTCCAAGTGGTGGTCCTGGAAACAGGCTGCATCACTGCAGTCTGGCCGAGAGAGTAGGGATCGAAGAGGGAAGGCAAACCAGGTCCCCAAAAATGCCGCGCGGAAGGCGGATGTGTCGGCCGAGAGGCGCAAATATCGCAGCTCCGCTGTAAACGGACACAACGCAACCATCATCCTTTTCAGGACGAAAGAGGAAGAAGAAGAAGAAGAAGAAGGAAGAAAGCAGTACTAAAGCGATGAATATACATATATTCATCAGCAATTTTTTACTGAGTGCAAACAACGTTTACCACTCTTAAATGTTCAGACAATATTCACAGTAGATTTAACCTTGGGTAAATCGTATTACATGCAAACCTCCCGAAATAACGAAACATAGAGACTGCAGTATCGTTGTTGCAGATCTCCTCGATTGAGTCAGACACTGGAATGTTTATAAAACTGCACATGAGGGGCAGATACACATATACACACTCTTCCTCACATACACGGCAACAACAATAAAAACCGGAATCAGGTGCGCAATTGAGTCCATGTGACCTATTTACCCCACCCTCCACACACAGATACAGACACTCACACATACATGCACACACTGTATAGCCTTCAGTCCCTGACTCTGGAATTGAAGAGATTTGCACTAAACGTTGACTCCACATCTGTTACTCCAATTGTTGCTTAATGCTATGGAATTTACTACGCTTTTTTTCAGTCAGTGTCGAGTGAACGAAAGAACGAACGAACGAACTTTATTTTCAAAGGGTTGAGAATTGGGCACGCAAGCCCGTCTGACATTCTGCCCTTCCTTTCTTTCACCTTTCATACTGAATTCATTTATTCTCACATGCATTTTACGTATCAATTTCAATGAATTCAACGTTGTAAAGTAAAATAAAATAGCACACTCATTTTAACATTAACTACTTATAAGCATGACATAAGATATGTCGAAAAGTACAAACATCGTCATTAGAACCTACAGTTGACATTATAAGAAAGGATAATCCGATTAGGGGGGCATGTAATCAAAACTCATAAAGTATTCGAAAAGTCTAAGATTGTATCAGTAGGGACTGAGGTTGTTTCTTAGGCTATGTGGAAGACAAAACCAAAGATGAGCAGCAGGGAACGCTAAGCTTTTCTTGAATGTCAAGCCTAGGCTTGGGTACGTGCAATTTGTTAAAGCGTTGACTGCGTCTTTCATTGTAATTGAACATTGGCCACAGATAAGCTGGAACATTATGTGACAGGATTTTGTGAACAAATTTAGCTTTGTTAAACAGAAGGCGCTTTCTTAAGGGCAGTATTCGGAGGTTTTTATAGAAATCTACACACTGAGTTAGGCAGTTGTTAGAGACTAGACGTACTGCACGCTTTTGTAGTGAACGGAGTCTCTTTGTGTTGGACATTAAGCAACCATCCCAGATTGTGGAGCAATAGTCAAGGTTTGCTTGTATGTGAGATATATAGAACAATTTTCGTTCCTCATCATCTAGGAAATGTTTGATTTTAGCTAACTGGTAAACTTTCTGTGCCGTTTGCTTGGTCAGTGCATGTACACGTGAGTTCCAATTGAGATGCTGATCAACGACTATACCTAGAGTTTTATGTTCATTAACGTTTTCAATTAGTGAGGTACCAATGTAGATCTGAAGTGTTGCTTTGTCCGAATTTTGGAATTTTTGTCTAGTTGATATTAACATGCATTTTGTTTTAATGATATTTATTAGCATGCGATTTCCGGAACTCCACTTGTGACACAGTGGTTAGAGGGCAAGCTTCTGGAGGTTCAAAACCCTGTAGCGTCAACTTCTTTCCATCCCGCTGTAAATAGATCTTGAGTTAGCAAAGGGAAACCAGTGAGTAAGCGAACCGGATATCCAACTTCCAAAAGCTAAGACCTAGTAAATTGAAGTCTCTAGGACTCCACACCCCTGCGGCAGTACTCTATGGGGCTACCTATTCTTCACTATAGAGTCAAAGCGTTAAAAATCACTTTAAACTTAAGAGCCACAAAGGTTGAAGAATACACTAGAATTAACACATTTTTGTACAAACAAGCAACATATTGCACAAGTACACATACAATCATTTTTATAACCCGGTAATAAAGTGTGTGCTCAAAATAATAAATTAATTAAAAAATTAATTAAATTAGCAAAAAATGAGCAAGAAAACGAAGTAAACATGGAATGAACATTCCGGAAATGTTAAGTGATTAGAAACCTTCGTGCCATTTTTATGCGAAATTTAAACTGAAGCGAAGTTATCTTAGCGCTGACTTCTCTTTCGTCCATGATTCCCAACGTCTGATTAGATGCGTGACTGTGATGAAGTTGCAGAACGGCAGTAAACAGGGAAAAAAAAACTGAAAACTAGAAAAAGACGATTTCTCTGAGACACGACACATATTCGAACATACAGACTTTATATGTCATCAGATAGCTTGGCTGTGATATGACAACCAAAAATGTGGACATACAGACTTTATATGTCATCAGATAGCTTGGCTGTGACATGACAACAAAAAATGTGGACATACAGACTTTATATGTCATCAGATAGCTTGGCTGTGACAACAAAAAATGTGGACATACAGACTTTATATGTCATCAGATAGCTTGGCTGTGACATGACCAAAAAAAATGTGAACATACAGACTTTATATGTCATCTGGCTGTAAGATAGTAACAAACATCCGCGAACACAGAGACCAATATGTCATAAGACAGCTTTACTGTGAGACTAAATAAAAAAAACACCTGGACATAAAGACCAAAATGTCATCGCCTACGAATAAATATGTCAGTTAAATTGTTGACACAAAAAGCAAATAGTTTGTAAGTTAACGTTCGTAAAATTAGCTTAAGATAATGATGTGCTGTGTAATAATTTTATATATTCAAATACCATCAACTAAAAACAAATTACACGTCGGGCAGATAAATATATGTCTCCGTGGGGAAAACAAACAAACTGTAGATCATGTCCATCAAGAATATCATCTCGCAGAGAAGCAGATCAAAAGCATGTCCTTGCCCAACCTCTTGGACTGAAAAAAAAAAAAAAACATTGAGAGAAGCCAGAGGTAGACTTCCAGGTCTTTGAAAGAAGTGGGTATGAGACAAATGGATGGGGTTATAAGAGACAAATGGATGTAGTTATATGAGACAAATGGATGTAGTTATATGAGACAAATGGGTGTGGTTATATGAGACAAATGGGTGTGGTTAAATGAGAGAAATGGATGTGGTTATATGAGACAAATGGGTGTGGTTATATGAGACAAATGGGTGTGGTTAAATGAGAGAAATGGGTGTGGTTAAATGAGAGAAATGGATGTGGTTATATGAGACAAAAGGATGTGGTTATATGAGACAAATGGAAGTGGTTATATGAGACAAATGGATGTGGTTATATGAGACAAATGGATGTGGTTATATGAGACAAATGGATGTGGTTATATGAGACAAATGGATGTGGTTATATGAGACAAATGGATGTGGTTATATGAGACAAATGGATGTGGTTATATGAGACAAATGGATGTGGTTATGTGAGAAAAATGGATGTGGTTATATGAGACAAATGGATGTGGTTATGTGAGAGAAATGGATGTGGTTATATGAGAGAAATGGATGTGGTTATATGAGACAAATGGATGTATTTATATTAGACAAATGGATGTGGTTGTATGAGACATATGGATGTGGTTATATGAGACAAATGGATGTGGTTATATGAGACAAATGGATGTGGTTATATGAGACAAATGGATGTGGTTATATGAGAGAACACGACGAAGGAGACGACGTTCATATAAACTTTATTTACTTTATCTAATTTGTTTTCTTAATTAATTTTATCCGATTATTCTTCGTGCCCCATGGAGTTCCCGGGGGTCTCTGAAGAGAAAAAGACAGAACAGGATGACTGCACACTCAGGCATGTCGTACAAGGCGACTAACATGAGGTTGTGTATGGCGCTGGCAACATCATCTTGTAAAACAAATTGCCACAGAGTCCACTGCTGCAAGGTCATGTGACTGCTTGGTACAGGCTTCCTGCTGGACTAGCTGCAGTGGGGGCTCCATGCTTTGTTAGGAGCACAAAGGAAAATTATGAAGATGATGTTGTTTTTATTTATGTGTCCCCTGGGGATATTTGCCAATATGCAAGGATGTTTTGATGTAGTGTCTGACACTCACCAGCTTTCTTTTACTATTTCTGTTGCTAATATTGTAACCATCTGACGTCAGACTAACCAAGGTCGTACCAGGATCCTAGAAGCAGATCAGTTGGGCTAAGGGAGTTGCCTTGAATAAAAAAGATATACACACTTACATAGGAGTCACTGTATACATAAACTCTCTTTGTTTCCTTCCAGATTTGATCTTCTAAACATCCTCAGATCGCACACGGACCACAGAATGGTATGCCGGTGGCGAGATGTCAGACTCGTGAATTTTCTGGGTGGTCATGCAGTGGCGTAACTACAAAATAAGTGGCCCCGGGCACAAATTAAGTTGGTGCCTTTCTTTTGTGATAGACTCTGCATAAGACAACCAGAGGCTGACACTTGGGAGTCATCAACCAAGTGGGCCCGCCCACCTAAGAGTGTAAAGAAGATTAAGCGGCCGAAACAATTGATCGACGGCGGAAAGGGGGGGGGGGAATTCTCTGATGATCAGATCGCCTCCTGTTGTATCGCTTTGTATAGAGCTTCTTATCATAGGCCCATCATCTTTATTCATTATAGTGCAAATCAGTATAATAATGTAACTACTTACTTCATCATCATCATCGATATCAAAAGCATCATCATCAACATCAACTTCACCACCAACATCATCATCCTCCCTAAGGAGCATAGGCCTTCAACAAATTAGCACCAGGTCCTCCTATCCTATGCCATCAGCTCAAGATGTTTCCATATCATCTTTATCATTCACATTTATATCTCCAGAAACTCACACATGCTTTGGCGTTTTACGCAGGAAGAATAGGAGAGTTAAAAGGATAAAAAGCACAAAGATATTAAGTTAGGGTAGGTCAGGCCACCTCTCGATGCTGGAGATGGTATAGTGAAGTCTCTAACACTTCACTCCCTGACAGCAGTACCTACTATGGCATTACCTTTTACCTAAACAAAGCGAGGTCCCTTCTGATCACTACTTTCCAGGGCCCACTACCAACTGGGGCCTCTGGGACGTGCCCGGTCCACCCAAGCGGTATATACGCCACTGCGGTCACGTCTTATGCAACACTCAGCAAAAGGTTATTATCAAGCGTGTGTGTGTGTGTGTGTATGTCTGCTCTGTCGCCTGTGTTAACAAATGCTTGTTTGAAATAGGCAATGATATGGTTGAAGTTTTTCTTAGAGCTTAAATGTGGATAATCTTTGAGTTCATTCAACATATTTGTCCTAGAACGTTGGTTAGTTTTTTGTGTGCTGCCTCACTTTCCCATAGTAGTTCCATCTTACCCATTCTTTTCATATATATATATATATATATATATATATATATATATATATATATATATATATATATATATATATATATATATATATATATATATATATATATATATATATATATATATATATATATGTATGTATGTATGTATGTATGTATGTGGTAACCGCCCTCATTAACGCTGTATGAATTTATGTATATTTACTTTATGTAAATTCTAATGATTCTGACCTATATGCCATGTTGTATTTTACTATATCATGTCAGTACATATCAATGTATTTTCTGAAGAATAAAAATCCTGATATATATATATATATATATATATATATATATATATATATATATATATATATATATATATATATATATATATATATATATATATATATATATATATATATATATATATATACACACGATAGATAGACAAACAGAAATACAGATTAGATAGATAGACAGACAGACAGACTAACAGAAAGATATATAGATAGCTAGATATACAGATAGATAGATAGATAGATAGATAGATAGATAGATAGATAGATAGATAGATAGATAGATAGATAGATAGATAGATAGATAGATAGATAGATAGATAGATAGATAGATAGATAGATAGAACGAACGAACTTTATTTTTAAAGGGATGAGAATAGGGCACGAAGGCCCGTCTGACATTCTGCCCTTCCTTTCTCTCACCTTTCATACTGAATTCATTTATTCTCACATGCATTTTACATATCAATTTCAAGGAATTCAACGTTGTAAAGTAAAATAAAATAGCACACTCATATTAACATTAACTACTTATAAGCCTGCCATAAAATATGTTGAAAAGCATTATGTGGTAGTATTTTTTGAACAAATTTAGCTTTGTTAAACAGAAGGCGCTTTCTTAAAGGCATTATTTGGAGATTTTTATATAGATCTACACACTGAGTTAGGCAGTTGTCAGAGACTAGACGCACTGCACGCTTTTGTAGTGAATGGAGTCTCTTTGTGTTGGACATTGAGCAACCATCCCAGATTGTGGAGCAATAGTCAAGGTTTGCTTGTATGTGAGATATATAGAACAATATTCGTGCGTCTTCATCTAGGAAATGTTTGATTTTAGTTAACTGGTAAACTTTCTGTGCCTTTTGCTTGGTCAGTGCATGTAAATGTGAGTTCCAATTTAGATGCTGGTCAACGACTATACCTAGAGTTTTATGTTCATTAACGTTTTCAATTAGTGAGGTACCAATGTAGATCTGAAGTGTTGTTTTCTCTGAATTTTGGAATTTTTGTCTAGTTGATATTAACATGCATTTTGTTTTAATGATATTTATTAGCATACGATTTCCGTTGCTCCACTTAATCAGATTATCTGTATCTTTTTGTAACGAAAGTTCGAGTGAGTTACAACTTTTATCACTCTTGTAAACAGTACAGTCGTCTGCAAACAAGTCACAGGAGGAGTGCTTGATGTGTTGTGGAAGGTCATTAATGTATATGGCAAAAAGTAGAGGACCAAGTATAGAACCCCGAGGAACGCCTGTATTTATTACTGCTGGGTTTGAATAGAAGTTATTGCAAGAAACTACATGTTTTCTGTCTGACAGGAATGATTTACTTATTGTCACCAGTTGAAAGTTTACTTTTGATGTTTCTAGTTTTCTAATTAAAATAGCGTGATCTATCATTTCAAATACCTTTTTAAAGTCTACAAAGATTGCCCCACATATGTTATCGTTGTTAATATTTAGGTGCCAGTCGTCTATCATCTTAGAGCAGCGTGACATGAATGTTTAGGTCTAAACCCCGACTGACTATCAATTAGCAAGTCGTTGGTAACTAGGTGTTGTAGTGTTATTTTATGTATGTGTTTTTCCAGCTGTTTGGTTAGCGATGATAATAGAGAGATTGGCCTATAGTTACTAAAGTTACTATTATCAGAGGAACCAGGTTTGAAAAGAGGATATACCTTAGCGACTTTAAAGTGTGACGGAAATATAGATTGTATATGTATGTTAGTGAATCACTAATAACTGGCGCAGCATAGCGTAGTATTCGATTACTGATTCCGTCAAGTCCTGATGAATTATTCTCTTCTATGCGATCTTGCATATGGGGCGCATTTCACGGAAAGAGAAGAAAACAAATGAGAGGTTATAAAAAACCTATGATGAAAAGATCATTAATGTAGGAGATGAAAATTAGACAGCTAAAATATTTTGGCAATGTAAAAAGACATAACTCCTTCTTGATTGACCATAATAAACGGCAGAGTTGAAGGCAAATGTGCAAAAGAAGACAGTGCTATAAGTAGGAAGATAACATCAAGAGAGGAACAGGAATGAATCTATCAGAGTGCATCACCAAGACAAGAGATAGGGGACGTTGGAGATCCATTGCAGCCGACCTTCATTGTGGAGATTACAGCTGATGATGATGATGTGGGTACTGTTTGCAATATATCATGTTTCTTTCATTCTCTATTTTAATTCCGAATTTTGAAAGAGGCACGCTCCCTTCAAACTAACTACAAGATGTGTCTGTTATATTAGGATGGATGTCCACGTGTCAGTGAGTCTTTGATCTGATGTCAACGTTTATTCACCTTTGTCTAGATAGCTTGTCTATTTATTGTTCTTCTAGTCTCACAGATTCCCTCATGAACTACAAAATGTATTAGACATCATCTGACACGAGTCACTACGACATACTAATTTTATTGCGAAAATGAGAAAATATGATGTCCAGGTAGTTATGTGGTCAATTCTCGTTACACCATTATTACTGTATATTCTGCCTCCTTTTCTTCTACTGTTTATTCTTGGTCTCTCCTTTCTATACCTACTTCTCGCTCCAATATTTTCTTGCACACCCTTCTAGACCAGGGTTTTTAACCTTGTTTTGCACGAATAGTTGTCCGATGAAGGCTATGGACCCCTTTGATTATCAAATGAATGTTATGGGTTCTCTCTTGGGGAAAAATATACATAAAAGCACAATAAAGAAACAAAACTTTACATTATAAACTTTAGGTTATGAACACAGACCCCCTGGAATTCATTTATGGACCCTCAAGGGGTTTGCGGACCCACAGGTTAAGAAACCCTGTTCTAGACATTGTCATTGTACAAACTCGTTCCTTATCAAAGTATGAACTCGAAGTGCATACCAAATCAAAGTATGAACTCGAAGTACATACCAAATCAAAGTATGAACTCGAAGCACATACCAAATCAAAGTATGAACTCGAAGTACATACCAAATCAATGTATGAACTCGAAGTACATACCAAATAAAAGTATGAACTCGAAACACATACCAAATCAAAGTATGAACTTGAAGCACATACCAAATCGAAGAATGAACTCGAAGCACATACCAAATCAGAGTATGAACTCGAAGCACATACCAAATCAAAGTATGAACCAGTACATACAAAATAAAAGTATGAACTCGAGGCACATACATAATCAAAGTATGAACTCGAAGCACATACCAAATCAAAGTATGAACTCGAAGCACATACTAAATCAAAGTATAAACTCGAAGTGCATACCAAATCAAAGTTTGAACTAGTACAAATAAAATAAAAGTATGAACTCGAAGCACATACGAAATCGCGCCAATAAGTACAGCCATATATTCAAGTCAACAAATAAATTTACTTGTTGAAAACATTTGTTAGTTATGGAACTGTTGACGACAAGACGTACTGCGGCGACACAATGATGATAAGAGACTTGCTAAAATGTGATATATCTGTGTGTAACACATGTGTTTAGAAAAATTGGGGTTTTCCCCTGACCTTTTCACCTTCCGCTGTATTTACGCATCTAAATAGAAATGGATTTCCGCCTAGCCAACTCAATCATCACGTTTTGTCGACTAAGATATTAAAGTCCATATTTTCTCATTCTGTTCCATCATCAGCGGCAACTCATAATGCACCCAGCTTGTTTACAATCCAAGTTTTTGTGATTTTTTCTGTCATAAGGATGTTCGAATTTGTTTTTACCCGCGGTTGTGGAAGAAAAGAAGCCGTTTGTTTACATGATTCAGTATTTGGACAAGCTGCACGACTCCGGGCGTCCTAACTAAAGAACCTTCCCACTTCAGCGGGTCCTGGCCGTGTCCGCAATCTCGAGCTCTTGTTGGTTGTCAGGACAGTACTACACCAGCACCTGGAGAACTTGTATCACGTGAGATTATCAAGACAGTTATATATAAACAAACCAGGGGGGAAATGGCAAGGAAACAGGGAACTTTCTGTATTGAGTCAGCTGTGGTTGCTTTTGATGAGCCAGAATAATTCAGGAAAAATACGACCAGGCATTGTTTAAACCCTACCACGTGACGTGAACCGGCACCGTCTTATTCGCGAGGCGTCGCTAGCATTTCCGGAAAGTTTATCATGAACACAACTGTTCATCGGAGAATCCAGCCGCCCCCCTGCGGGGAGTAAGGCTGACTATTCCTCTAATCCCTGGGTTGGACTTTACTACAGGCTGTTTATGTGGTATTCTCTGGGGACCACAAAATACATGCACATGGTCGTGATTGAACAGGCAAACGGTTTCTAGATGACTCGTCAAATCCGCCATTTATTCGAGTGATACCATTTGCTCGTGTTGTTCTAGCGATTGCGCCATGTTTATTTAACCCTTTCCAATCTCGTGGCTCACACAAACACGCACGATTCCTAAACATCTCAGTCAGCGCCATTTCCTTAACATCTCAGTCTGTAAGATTGCTTCTTTAAGACTACGCCCCAACCCCCAAGATCAATCAATTTATATCACATGCTTGCGCAAAGTTTCTCTCTACTTTCTCATTTACTATATTCATGCTTTGGCCACACTTTGTTTTTCTAATTTGTTTTACCCACTTCTCATTGTTGGTCGTCGTTCAGCCTCGAAACACGCGAATACTTTACCACACTACTTTCATCTCAAGTTTTTTTTTTTGATGCAGTTTGATTTACATATTTCTTGTGCAAGAATTTGTTTGGGTCTAGCTTTTAATGCACACCAAAAACTCACAATTCCCACATTTCCTTTTCGTTCCCAGGTCCTCGTCAGTCAGGTCTGACATTGGCAACAGATTTCCTTCTACGCGAAAACACGAAAGGTTTTATTTCTCCGACTGTGGAGTAAATTGACACCCGAGGCAGTGACAGAACTGTGGAAATTATTGAAAACTAAGACATGGTCTGGAAGTGTTTGTGAATAATAAGAGAACAAATAATGTGCGCAGTTTAAAAGAAAGTGTAACGGTTTATGCTATGCACATTAGGCTGCCCTAGATTTTCAGGGTATTGACCTAAGCTACCAGGGTTCTCGAGTGGAGCTCACACATGGATGTAAACTCTTATGTAAGAATGTACATTTTTTACACACTGGCGTTTTTTTATTTTTGAGCAGTAAGACATGTTTACAGTTGCTAAGATTATTTTTCTCAGCAGTTGGGCGCCTTCTGCGCTTGCGAAGTTATTTTTCTGTGTGTGTGTGCGTTTTTTTTTCTTCCGAGATCGAGATACTGTATTGTTTTTGAATTTGAATCATTGTGCATGTGCACTAGAGCCCTATTACGTATATATATGCATGTGTATTTGTCATGGAGAACAGCAAAAAACAGCATGCAAGAGGTTGCAGACTTTCATAAATTAGAGCTTGTGCAGAATAGAAGGATTTAACAAATGATATGACAAGATCATTGATTAGGAACTGATGGAATGAACTAGATAAATACCAGTGGAGTAAGAGGCGAGTCAAAACACTTTGTTATTGGATAAGAGACACATGAAGAAATTTATCTGAAAGAAAAATAAGGCTAACTGTCTGAAATCTCCAAGGACAAAGAAAAAGAGGAAGGCCCGTCCACGCACAGAGAAAGGAATTAAGGACAGGTTTAAAAAGATAAATAAGGCACGGAAAGAACTTGAAATGATGGCACAGATTGGATGGCCTTGACATGACAACTGTAGAACGAACATTCTCCGTAGGGAGACGAAATGTGGTGATGATGATAAGGAATTTTTACTATAGTGTTCAGCCTTAAATATTTGGATATGCGACTCTAATATAAGCGACGAATCCTGTGTCTATGTTGAACGCCCCTCACCAAAACGAGGCAACATTTTTTTTTTTAAAACATACACATCATCTTTGTTTCTAGATATAACTCTAAAACTCTTTCTTGTTCTGACTGATCTGTAGGAGCAAGTTTTATCCGCGACATCTCTAGTTATTTTAAAATCATGTTTTTAAGTCATCTTCAGAATCACCCAACAAAATTATGTGGTCTTCATTATCCCAGGAATATTATTACACATGTTTGATGTTTCACCAGGGTGCTACACAACATAATAGCATTTTATATTATGTAAACAAGAATTAACATATAAATACCAGATCAAATGACAATGATAAGGAAAAAAAAACGTTTTTAAATGTCCCCCCCCCCCCCCCCCAACCCCCAATCAGTATGAGAAGTCAAGAAACTAACAGTACCGTACTAAACAATCAACAAACGTCCAGTAGATACATTTAAGTTAATGTCAATAGCAGTTTTAAAAAAAGATAAGAAGATACAGTAAAACAGAATCTACAAACACCTCAACATGCAACAGGGTATAGAGAGATTAGTCTAGGAACACGGGATACATCATAAAGACTACAGATATTAGACAACGTCACAACAAACGACAGAGAAATATCAGCCTGGAAGAACCAACACAGAAAAAAAAAACCATCCAATGTAACATGCTATATAGAATAAAAGTCACTATATAACCAAATTATAACACACATGAGTATCCCATGCACAAGAACAACACCAGTTTTTCCAGTAAATGAAACGAAAAAATGTAATCAAATTTGATGTTTCGTGCTCTTCGATCTCTTTCTTTGCTTTGCTTGGCCAGTAGCTCTATTCTCATGCCTCCTGGCTCCACGGGGCAACTGAGAAGGACCTCAAGTAGTAAGGATTGGGCCCTTCCGAGGCAAAGGGCCCGGCACTGCACCTGCCTGGGTGTCCGTCACCGGGCGAGTGCCATAACGTTTTGCAGATATAGGCATATTTCCATTGCGCGTGTGCGTGGCATCCTGATTACTGTGGTGCGCCTCTTGGCTGGTTACCTCCGTCTTCAGCACCTTGACTTGCTAGGGCAGACTGTGGTCTTGTTCGAGTGTAGGAGGGCCTGGCCAGTCTTGGTTTTTCGGCCGCTGATGGCTGTACTTGAGCCCCATCTCCACGTCAAGGAGCTGGCCTCGATGGGGACTCTTCGATCTGTCTTGTAGCTAATTCTCAAAAGCCAGATTAATCCGGTGTGGAGACGACAAGATCTTTTATATTGGGACTTACGCCCTAACATAACCGATGGACATTGTGTCTAGGCTGAACGGGACGCGCCTCGCCAAAACGAGCCAAAACTCCTAATTAAATAAAAATGGGTACAAATCACGACCTCGTCGTAAATGTTTTGCCACTGATAACTGGAAATATCGTTTTTTTTTCTTTTTCTTGGAAGGCCATTTTACGTTGGTGTCCTCAGCGAATATTTTAACCCGCTTAAATTAACAAGATGGTATGTGCTAGATTTTTAAACTCCTAAATCTTGCAGAATATTACTCATAGTGTCTGGTGTCGTGTGCTTTATAGACGTTTAGTTTGGGAAGAGGATGAGGACTACAGTCAGACGTGGTGAAGAGTGAGTTTCTTTCTTTCTTTCTTTCTTTCTTTAAAATAACCCCATCCTTTAAAGAAGTCTATGAAGATACTGTACATTTGTTTTCCTTATTTCAACTTTTCGGCAAAAAGAAAAACTGATGGTAAAATTAAACATGCAGTTACAGTACAAATGGAAGTTTAACACAACACATTACCAAAGGTGTTTACGTTTCCGACAAAGAGTAAAACAAAAAACTTTCCTCGGTAACAAACAAACAGAAATGCTGCAAAAGCAGACGTGGGTTATAAAAACTGATAAAACAAAAAGATGAAGAAAACAGAGAAAAACATGTATAATTTTAGAATGAGTCTGTGTGCGGAATTATAGAATCATAGGTATGCTGCGTAATTTCCATGACGTTTTCTGACCTTGCGAAAAAAGTTGGTTATTACGTCCAGTCTTGAAGACATCAAGAATTGTTGAATGCTTGAAGCTTTATAGGCGTATATATATATATGCGGTTATGTTCTAGGGTTATTGTACCGTAATAAGTTGTCTCTCATTTTCCTGTCGACTTGCCTTTCAAAATGCTCTTTTCATACCTCTGATTTTTGTCCACACCCTCTTCTACTTTTCATGGCATTGTAACGTATGTGCGCGTCTTCACGTATATCAATTCTCGTTATAAAAGCCCCTGGAGGTGGCTCCTCTCAAGCATCTTTTCCCCGTCTACTCTATCCGACCAAACTCTGTTGTTGGTCGGTACGTTTCTTCCAATTTCTTTTGAATTAGACAGGAGAAGTCGAGCAGCGACGGCTCGACGCCGTTTTTGTGTCCCCTTAGCGACTCAGCTTTAGGACCCTTTACAGTCCCGGCCGCTTCTCAAAACTCCCCGTCAGCTGAGAGACCTTAACTTTTTTATCCTGTCGCATCGGGGAAACTCTTCGTTTTCCCCAGTGTCTTTGTCACGGGCAGTTCTGGCGACACTTTGTAGCCACCTACACGCAGGATGACATGGTTGGTTGGTTGGTATCAATCCCAGGGCGCGAGTTATGCACTCTTTTGCCCTTTAGGGGACGAGTTATACACTCGTTCATACCCTTGAGCCAGTTACCCGTTGTGCAGACTGCCTGGCACGGCGGTGGCGCAGCCACCGCCGCCCTCTGCACTTGGTCCGTGTTGCCACACGGCCGGGAAGTTACCAATCGTGACACCAGGCGATGGTATTGCAACCCGCCGTGCATCCCACACGGTATCAGACGAGTAGTGGGTGTGTTTTGGGCTTTCTTTCAACCCCAGGGAGCATCCTAGACTCGGAACAGACTACACCAGGCCCACTATGGCGTGTGTGTACTGCCCCAAGGTTTGATATCTCTCTACCCTACAAAGGGGTTATACCTCCGAAGACAGTGGTGACTGACAAAGAGGCCAGCCACCAGTGGGCTTTATTGCAACCCCAGGGAACTTCTCTTCGGGTGGCGAAGGTGCAATGCCACAAGAAAATTGGTTCTATAAATCCCTGCAAAGGGGGTTATATCTCCGCGAGACAAGAGACGTATCGGGGAGATCGGCACAGCCAGCCGCGAACCTCTATACACCTGCTTCCTCCCGCAAGAGCTGCATTACCAAGAAGAACACTACAGCCCATTGAGTCCCACCTATACATACTAGGGGACCCGGACCCGAGGACCCACAGCCCAAATGTCGTCCCTTCGATAACCCGGATCTCGTAGACACCGTCGATATATACAACGGCTTTGTTCAACAATGGTGTAGCAGCGACCGAGCCTCTACCACCGTCAAAAGACGTTATCGGACACAGACACATATCACTGCCTCTACTTTACTGGGAGGACCCGAAAGCCTGGACCACACACAGTCTTCAGAGGACAAAGATCGCTTGCAACGAAGCAGGATGACATAGATCAGAGGCTTTTATTGGGGCAATTTTCTCTATACAAGAGAGCACTAAAAACCTTCCTATTTACTAGCAGCAATAAACACGGATTTGTTATGTGAAGTAAATACTCGAAGTCCTCTTAATTCAGTCACGAAAAACCAACGAATAAATTTATGTTAGAAAACCAACGAATAATTTTTCTGTTTTGGGCACAACAGCCGGTTCAATTGCTCGCAAGTCAAAGAGCAAAAACATCGCTTTAAGTCTGGATCAAGCACCAACCAACATCACCCAGTACTGTATGCAGTAATTCAGTCATAAGGAGTCTGTTTACTGCAGCTGTGCTGTCATACACGTTATATAAAGCGTACAAAAGTGATCCCATTGTGGCACAGACGGGTACTCATTCGCATAGTGACTATACCCATTAGGACTCAGATCTCACACGGCTCTAAAAGCCTAGTGTGTAAGGCAGCTAACGTTTGTGGATATATAAATATATAATCTTCTTCTTCTTCCGTCCTTATATATATATGTTGCGATATGAATTTGGCAACAATGTAGTTGCGCAGAAAAAAATGGCACTGGTATTTTTGGTAAATGATGATATATTTTGAAGAGTACACTTAGGTGCACATTTGTTGAACGAATATGGTAGAAACAGTATTGTATTAACCAATCAGGAGTGGAAGATAAAAAAAAGGATGAAGTTTTGTGTTGGTCAATGGGTGACTTAGTGTGGTAAACAGATGATTGAAGACGGATGCCTGGAGTATAGACTAACATTTTTGGTTCTGAGTTCAATAACTCAGAAAAGACATGGAATGATGTTGCAGCTGTGATTTATCCTAGTCATGGAGGGAATCATAGACTATGTATTTAGTAATGTCTTACGTCTTCGTGGCCTGGGAGGTTCATACACTGTTAAATCGGAGTCTTTATAACCTTACCAGTTACGGAAGGGTGCGAAGGGTCATTGTGGAGAAGAGTGGATTCACTGTTTATGAATTGAATACACCTACGGTCTAAGATTGACAATCTTACTGGATAGCGTGCCTTTTTGCTTATATGAAGACTGACAGGACATAAAATTATAATGATCGTCACTGCGTATTATACCTGAAGTATTCGAAATTAACATGTTGCCCCAGTTGGCCGTTGGGCGCCATGCATTGCGTTTCATGGGTAACTTTGCTGTTCTTTATATGACTGCCTATGGTGATGGGACGACTAGATGCTGTGGCATACCCACGATGGGTATTTTCGCGTGAAGTTTGACCAGGGCAGCATTGTGTTGCATACGATGATGCAACAATATATATACTCGTATTGTTTCTTTGTTTCCCCCCCCCCCCTTCCACATGCGAACATTACACGACGATATATATCGTGGAAAGATAAAGTGACAAATGTCGAGGTGTTGTCACGTGCTGGCCTTCAAAGTATGTATACGCTTCTTAGACAGCGCAGACTTCGCTGGCTTGGCCATGTTCGCCGCATGGAAGATGGTCGCATCCCAAAAGATATCTTCTACGGACAATTAGCAGATGGCAAGAGAACAGTTGGGCGACCACAGCTGAGGTTCAAAGATGTGTGCAAGAGAGATATGAGGGCACTGGACATGGATCCAGCAACATGGGAGGCTGAAGCTGCCGATCGCACTAAGTGGCGATGCTATTTACGGCGCCACCTCAGATTGGGCGAAGAGAGGCTCACACAAGAAGCAGAGGTGAGGAGAAAACGTCGAAAGGAGCACCAGGAAAATAAGCAGCTGAGGGCTGTCACCTCAGGGGCGCATTCATATAATCAGTTATGACTGAAGGGGCTATTATTATTATTATTATTTATTATATATATATAATATATATATATATATATTTATATATATATATATATATATATATATATATATATAATATATATATATATAAAACTGTAAAGCCGTTTTGATCATTAAGTTGTTTAATGTATCACTAGTCATGTCTGTTTTGAGTATTTGTCATGAAATATTCTAATCCACATATATAAATTATTAGGTAAATATGAAGCCTAACAAATAAAATTAATAAAGAGAAGAGCAATGGTAAAATAACAGTGCTGTCACAAAGAATGTACTCGAAATCCCCCTTGTTTTCTGCTTCGTCTGCAAATTGTAACGCTTTCACGTTGATATAAAAGCTTACTGTATTATTACCCGCCTTCTTCAATGAAACGTGTGCTGCATTTCTAAGAAAAACATTGAGACGTACTGCGTAATGACCTAAATTAATCCTAACATTAATTATACTGCGTTACCAAAACGAACGAACAGATGGACAAAAGGATAAAGAGAGAGGGGAGGGCTGAAAATCAGGAACGCATGCATCACGCGTGTAAGTCTACATGCACTAATTTTTTTTTCAGACGGACAGTGATAAAATACACTACCCTTTCCCAGAGTTAGGTTTATAAATCATAAAAAAACTCTTATTAGAAAAGATAACATTAGATGGGTTTACGGTTGAGAACATAACAGTACCCAGACAGCACATCTTCGAAACAGGAGGTAGAAGAAATTGCATATTTTGAATGCAGCCACGTAGCTCCTTTAAATTTGTATTTTTGGGTTCCTTAGGGCTTGCTGACAAATAATATGTAAAACGTTACGCAAATAGTCCAGGAATTAATAAATTATACCCAAAATAAAATATTGGGGGTGCCTGACAGCATAAAATCATTTCTGCTCATAAGATTTTTTTTTTAACGTGTTTGAAAAAAATTTACGTTACAGAAATAGCCTACCATGTAAACTCCAAATTGATTGGAGCGCAACAAATGAAAGCCTAACCACGATTGGTCGGGCTATAAATACTATCTTGGTTGTTAGGGGAAACGGGGAAAGGTAACATTTTTTCAAACACTTGTCGAAACGGGGCTCATTGGTCAGACTCGCTGATATACACACTTGGGAGCGTTAGTTCGAAACCACTTGTTTAAAATAGCTTGATAAAGCATCAGTGCGTTGAAGCCAGCATATATTTTGCTAAATAAAAGCCTGGAAGATAAGCAGATGGGAATTTGTGCCAGTTTGTGCCAGAATTCATTGCTAATCAACGTATCTGTGTTTATTCGTATGAATTGTGGGACAGTGGTCTTGATGGTACTGAGCAGCACCTGGTCAGAGCTTTGCTGAATCCAGAGTCGGACAGCATACTCCTTGGTCTTTTTAGCTATCAGTGAGGTGTCTCCAGAGCCCAGAGGAGAATTCGAGCAGAGGAGTCCTTTCCTGCCGCCATCACGCCAGATAAGCGAACTTGGCCAGCTGAGCTCAACATTATGTCCCCTCATCTTGAACTGACTTTGTAAAATTAACATTAAGAGGGGAATTTACTTGTCTTAAAATCAGGAACTGTGAACATCTCCAATACTAGTCCCTAAAGACAAACTATTGAAGTCATGATGACAAATACCAACAGAGCTTGAACAAAACAAAACCAGTATTACCTCATTTTACTACTACACAACTGACACACATAGAACATTTGTAATAATATATGTCACTACAATATTCATATTAAATACATTCTGTACATAACTTGTAATTTAAATTGATTGTGATTCCTGGTTCCCTTGTAGTTGAATCAGGACACATATTCATTCATGCCAGTAATGAATACATATTGTTATTTGAAAGTTTATCAGTGACTCTTTTAAGATATCTTTGTAGAGTGTTATATGTATGTGAGTGTCACAGTGTTGTCAAGAGTAGTGGATTAAATTAAATTGTTTATCTGTCTGTTGTTGTGACTTACACTTCACCATACTCATACCCTAGACACATAACGTAGCATCACACTATTCCAGAATAATTCTGACTGAGATATATAGATATGTGGTAGCAAGTAAGGTTATCTATAATACACTACTCTTAATAGATATAGATACCTTCACAGCTGATCTCAGTCAGTACACTAAGTTCCCTATAAGTATTTATAATATCCCACTTCACCACATATATTGGGGTCTCGCTCTTGGGATTTTGAATCTTTAACTATTAAAAATATTGGGGGTAATTCACTTCAGGGAATATAAGAATTAAAAGGTATCCTTGGGTGGAATTAAATAAGGTTGAGCTCACGGTGCCTGTGTTGTCCATTAGATATATAGTTAGAAATTGAATTGTTGGGTAGACATTATAAAAATTTACCTGATAGACAATGGCGGACCTGGCCAAATTTCGATCTGCTGCGGTTCAGACTGCAAAAGAGTTAGGATTAGATGGGCAAGTTATGGTTGCCTATGTCACAACGGAATGTGACAAATTTATTGAACGCGAAGAAAGAAGATTAGAAAAAGAAGCCGAAAGAAGGTTAGAGGCTGAAAGGGAAATTAAGAAGTTACAATTTGAAGCTGAGGCTGAGACTAAGAGGTTGCAGATTGAGGCTGACAAAGAGGCTAAGAAATTGGAAGCAGAAAGAGAAGACAAAAGATTAGCTGCAGAAAGAGAAGAGAAGAAATTAGCTGCAGAAAGAGAAGAGAAGAGATTAGCTGCAGAGAGGGAAGCAGAAAAGGAGGAGAAGAGATTACAAAGGGAACATGAGTTACGACTAAGGGAGTTTGAGTTTCAAGGCCATGCTCCTGAAAATGGTGCCAGTCCCTTTGCCTCTGATGCTACGGTTACTCAGGGAGCCTCGACCTCAGCTATGAACTTTCATTTAGATCATTTTGTTGAGAAAGACGATGATATTGAGAGCTATATAAATAGGTACGAACTATTAGCTACCACGTATGGGTTAGAGAGAGAAAGGTGGAGCTTAAAGTTATCTCAGGGACTTCGTGGGGCAGCTTATGAAGTTTTTGCAAAAATGAGCAGAGGTGATCAGGAAAATTATGACATGCTAAAGCAGGCTCTTTTGTTAAGGTATGAAAAGAATGCTGAATTTTATAGGAAAAAATTTAGGAATGCTAAACTACTGTCAGGTGAAACCTATCACCAGTTCTCTGCACGAATCGAGACATACTTGGAGAAATGGACTTCTCTGGGGAAAACCCAAGATCTTAAGGAAATGGTCCTTATAGAGCAACTAAGAGAGTCCATGGCTCCAGACCTGAGAAAGTTTCTCATGGAACAAGGTGCAGAGAGGCTGGGTGAGTTGCTAAATGTTGCTGAAAGGTATCAAGCAGCTCAAGCAGAGGTAACAGGTAATAAAAAGAAACAGGTGGATAACTTTAGGGCACCACAGAACTTTAATAAATTTGATCCTAGGGATCAAAATAAAGGTAAGCACCAATTTGATAGGCCACGGTATGAACATAAAAATAAATTCCCACAATTCGATGAAAGGAAATATGATGAAAGAAAATCTTTCAACCAAGGAAAAAGGTGGTGTAAGAATTGTCAGATGGACAATCATGACACTGACCGTTGCAGAAGGAAACCTGTGTATATGGCAACCCTTCAGGTCAGGTCGACCTCAAGACAGGAGGAGGATATTAGGTTAGATACCACTCCAGAAGAGATGAGGAAGGCACAGGCTGGGGATAAAACACTCAAGCCTTGTTTCAGAAAATTGTCAACTTGTCATACAACTCCAGGCAAGGGAGATTTTTACATGAAAAACAAGTTGATGTATAGGAAGGCCGGAACTAGATCCCATGGTCACGGACAGCTGGTTCTTCCAAAAAGATACAGGACAGAATTAATAAGGAGCCTACATGTGAAACCAGATGGGGACCATGAGAAAATAGGTACCATCATTCAAAAGGTGGCTCACAATTATTATTGGCCCAAAGCAAGATGGGACATTGAAAATTTTGTAGAAAGGTGTAGCATAGCACATGAGGGAACACCCACAAGTGGGAACATGGATCAGGACCTGGACACGCCACGAGGCAAAATTAGGCCTGATAATAAAAAGAGATATAAATTTGATAAAGTGGACCAAATGGAATGGGAAGCCCCTTTTCACGGACAAGCTTCACTTAACTGTTTTACAATGGCCACTATGCGGAGAGTGCAAAAAGATGTCTTACCCCAGGATAAGCCGACAATCCCTCAATCGGACTTAAACAAACTGGAGGAAGAGGATGTAGAGAGGAAATCTCTCATCAAGAATTTTAAGTGGGGAGAAAGCCCCAAAAGAAAAATTGGTAGCGGTCGTTTTGTGAATGATAATTCTGGGAGGAAAAATCATCACTATAAAGCTTCGAGTGGAAGAGACCATACCGGTGCATGGACAAATAGGTCCACACAATTAAAGGTCCATATGTAGCTATGTTAAGAACGTGGACTGATGAAAAGGCAGAGGAAAACATTACATCTTCATACCAGTATGTGAATGAGCTGACCACTCGGTTAAAAACTGGCTGGAAACTTGCCAATGAAAATTTGAAACAAGCCAGGAAGAAACATGCTGCCTATTATAACAGGAAGGCGAAAGACAGAAATTTGGCTGTGGGAGAGAAAGTACTGCTTCTTTTGCCCGGGAGTCAGAATAAGTTACAAATTGGATGGCAGGGTCCATATACAGTTCTAGAGAAGGTGTCTAGAACAAATTATAAGATAGATAAGAAGGGGAAAGAAAAAATCTATCATGTGAATCTCCTGAAGAAATATTTGGAAAGAGAACATCAGGAAGAGACACACTTGTTGACCTTGTCCATCGCCATGGAGATGAAAAAGGAACCACTTTCATCATTTGAATATCCATTACACCCCTGTGAGACAGCAGCACAGGTGAAAATCAGTACACATTTAACGAAAACTCAGAAAGAGAGAGTGCAACAGGTTCTAAATAATCATGCAGAGGTGTTAACAGACCGACCAGGGCATACAAACCTATTGGAATATGATATGAAACTCATAGACTCCACACCTGTCTGTATGAAACCATATTCGATTCCGTTTGCTAAGGAAAAAGCTTTGAAGGAAGAGATAGACTATCTGTTGAAGGAAGGAATTATTTCGCACAGTGAGTCTTCGTATAGTTCCGGTGTTGTACTCTTAAGGAAGCCCTCTGGAGAACATAGACTCTGTATAGATTACAGGAGACTGAATGCTATTACAGAAGGACAGGTGGATCCATTGCCGGATACAAATCAGCTGTTTGCCAGACTAAATAAAGCTAAATATTTCTCAAAAGTGGATCTGAGTAAAGGATACTATCAGATTCCAGTAAAGCCTGAGGTTAGACCATACCTAGCTTTTAGTACCTCAGAAGGACACTATGAGTTTAATAGATTGCCATTTGGATTGAAGAATGCGCCTAGTGTCTTCTCTAGAATGATGAGAAAATTATTGGATCCTCTGAATAATCCCTGTATAACAAATTTTATGGATGATATCCTTATAGCAACAGAAACATTTGAGGAACACATTGACTCTCTGAACATGCTGTTTGATCGACTTAGGGAGGCAAATTTAACAGCCCGACCAACCAAATGTTGCGTTGGATGTAAAGAATTGGAATTTTTGGGACACACAGTTTATCAGGGAAACATGACCCCTGACCCAAAGAATTTAGAGAAACTACAGAAAGCCCCGAGACCACAAACCAAGAAGGACGTGAGATCCTTTGTCTCATTATGTGGTTTCTACCAGAAGTATATCAAGAACTTTAATTCCATATGTGCACCGTTAACTGAATTGACACGTAAAGGACTTCCAGATCGCATTACATGGACACCACAATGTGAAATGACTTACCAAGAATTGAAGGAAAAGCTCACAAGTAAACCCATTTTGAAATTACCTGACTTAAGTCAAGAATTCATAGTAAGGACGGATGCAAGTAATATTGGGCTAGGTGCAACTTTACTACAGAAATCAGATGCATTGGATGGGGAATTAAGCCCAGTGGCATATGCTAGCAGAAAGTTGAATAAAGCTGAAATCAACTACTCAACTAGCGAAAAAGAATGTCTTGCAGTAATATGGGCAATAAAGAAATTCAATATTTATCTATATGGGAAGGCATTTAAGTTGCAAACAGATCACAAACCTTTATCGTTTTTAGCACAGGCTAAGCATGAGAACTCTAGGTTACTCCGATGGTCTTTGCTTCTGGCTCCATATAATTTTAGCATTGAGTATATATCTGGAAAAACCAATTTGGGAGCTGATTTTTTAAGCCGCCATCCGTGTGATGAGAATCACCGTAAACCCCAGAAATAATAATAAATTTCTCTATGTGTATATAGAATAAAGGACTGACATATAATGTCTGTTTTAAGAGGGGAGGTGTCATGAAATATTCTAATCCACATATATAAATTATTAGGTAAATATGAAGCCTAACAAATAAAATTAATAAAGAGAAGAGCAATGGTAAAATAACAGTGCTGTCACAAAGAATGTACTCGAAATCCCCCTTGTTTTCTGCTTCGTCTGCAAATTGTAACGCTTTCACGTTGATATAAAAGCTTACTGTATTATTACCCGCCTTCTTCAATGAAACGTGTGCTGCATTTCTAAGAAAAACATTGAGACGTACTGCGTAATGACCTAAATTAATCCTAACATTAATTATACTGCGTTACCAAAACGAACGAACAGATGGACAAAAGGATAAAGAGAGAGGGGAGGGCTGAAAATCAGGAACGCATGCATCACGCGTGTAAGTCTACATGCACTAATTTTTTTTTCAGACGGACAGTGATAAAATACACTACCCTTTCCCAGAGTTAGGTTTATAAATCATAAAAAACTCTTATTAGAAAAGATAACATTAGATGGGTTTACGGTTGAGAACATAACAGTACCCAGACAGCACATCTTCGAAACAGGAGGTAGAAGAAATTGCATATTTTGAATGCAGCCACGTAGCTCCTTTAAATTTGTATTTTTGGGTTCCTTAGGGCTTGCTGACAAATAATATGTAAAACGTTACGCAAATAGTCCAGGAATTAATAAATTATACCCAAAATAAAATATTGGGGGTGCC
The DNA here is from genome assembly GCA_024509875.1 of Oreohelix idahoensis. Taxonomy (NCBI): domain Eukaryota; kingdom Metazoa; phylum Mollusca; class Gastropoda; order Stylommatophora; family Oreohelicidae; genus Oreohelix; species Oreohelix idahoensis. The sequence goes on along the minus strand of JAMPIV010003088.1, from coordinate 72,396 downwards.
TGACAGCATAAAATCATTTCTGCTCATAAGATTTTTTTTTAACGTGTTTGAAAAAAAATTTACGTTACAGAAATAGCCTACCATGTAAACTCCAAATTGATTGGAGCGCAACAAATGAAAGCCTAACCACGATTGGTCGGGCTATAAATACTATCTTGGTTGTTAGGGGAAACGGGGAAAGGTAACATTTTTTCAAACACTTGTCGAAACGGGGCTCATTGGTCAGACTCGCTGATATACACACTTGGGAGCGTTAGTTCGAAACCACTTGTTTAAAATAGCTTGATAAAGCATCAGTGCGTTGAAGCCAGCATATATTTTGCTAAATAAAAGCCTGGAAGATAAGCAGATGGGAATTTGTGCCAGTTTGTGCCAGAATTCATTGCTAATCAACGTATCTGTGTTTATTCGTATGAATTGTGGGACAGTGGTCTTGATGGTACTGAGCAGCACCTGGTCAGAGCTTTGCTGAATCCAGAGTCGGACAGCATACTCCTTGGTCTTTTTAGCTATCAGTGAGGTGTCTCCAGAGCCCAGAGGAGAATTCGAGCAGAGGAGTCCTTTCCTGCCGCCATCACGCCAGATAAGCGAATTGGCCAGCTGAGCTCAACATTATGTCCCCTCATCTTGAACTGACTTTGTAAAATTAACATTAAGAGGGGAATTTACTTGTCTTAAAATCAGGAAATGTGAACATCTCCAATACTAGTCCCTAAAGACAAACTATTGAAGTCATGATGACAAATACCAACAGAGCTTGAACAAAACAAAACCAGTATTACCTCATTTTACTACTACACAACTGACACACATAGAACATTTGTAATAATATATGTCACTACAATATTCATATTAAATACATTCTGTACATAACTTGTAATTTAAATTGATTGTGATTCCTGGTTCCCTTGTAGTTGAATCAGGACACATATTCATTCATGCCAGTAATGAATACATATTGTTATTTGAAAGTTTATCAGTGACTCTTTTAAGATATCTTTGTAGAGTGTTATATGTATGTGAGTGTCACAGTGTTGTCAAGAGTAGTGGATTAAATTAAATTGTTTATCTGTCTGTTGTTGTGACTTACACTTCACCATACTCATACCCCAGACACATAACGTAGCATCACACTATTCCAGAATAATTCTGACTGAGATATATAGATATGTGGTAGCAAGTAAGGTTATCTATAATACACTACTCTTAATAGATATAGATACCTTCACAGCTGATCTCAGTCAGTACACTAAGTTCCCTATAAGTATTTATAATATCCCACTTCACCACAGTATTTCATCATCATCTCAACCCGTAACCCGTCATAGGTCGTTGAGGTGCCCTGGTGGAAGCATCAGCAGACAGGGTCTTCCACTGCTCTCTATCCTCAGCAATGCGTACAAGTGTGGAAAAACCGCGCCCTGCCCTTTCTTTGACGTTATCAGTCCAGAATTTTCTTTGCCTTCCTTATCCCCGTTTACCTTCGACTGTTCCCTGTAGGATCGTTTTCGAAAGGGAGTCATGACGAGTTACATGCCCAAACCAGGCAAGATTTCGACGTTTCACTATTGACAAAAGTGGTTCTTGGTGGCCTGCATACGTGTTTATTTTCTCTCCAACATAGACATTGGTTTTGTGCTCTTTATAGCAAATGCGTAAAATTCTTCTATAACATTTATACTCGAAAGCCTGAATCCTTCGCTCCGTTTCTGCAGTGAGTGTCCAGCCCTCATACCCATACAAGAGAATAGATAATATAAGTGATTTGTATAACTTGATTGAGTATTTACATTTAGGTAAAACCTTTCATTTAGAAGGCTGGGGGCTTTCTTTATCGAGATCTAAGGGCATAAGGTTAGGCCGTAGGGAAATAGAAAACTTTCCATGATTTATTGGAACACACTATAAAGTGGAGCGCATTCGCCTTCTCTTCTTCTTGTCCTTATCTCGAATAGGTCTCTTTCTTTCTTAACGAGTCAATTTCTGGAGACCTTGACAACATTCCACAGGCCATCCCCATCCTACTGAAGCGGTGCGACCATTGGTGCCCCGCCCAGTATACCATGTATACGACAGACCCCTTTAAGATCAATGATAGGTCAAACACTGAAGAAATCTGTTGATAGCATTACACGGCAATCCTTGTTCTAGAATCCCCTGGGTAAGAGAGGTAGAGGAAGACCCTAAGGATACACGGAGATGAGAACTGGAGAACGACTTGAAGGCGATGAAGAAGGCACGGGAAAAACCTTGATCTGATGACACGCGACAGGAAGACGTGGCACACGTTGAAGGCATATGCTTCTTGGAGAGGTGAAAGATGATGATGATGATGGTAATGATGGGAATAGAGATTAGATTTTATTTAGGCTGCGAAGAAATATGTTTACATAAAAATCGGCGTATACGTTTATTTTGCATTAAAAACCAATGATGTTTCTACGTCTACAGGTTTTGTTTATTGATTTCTAGTTGGTAAGTTTATGTCCATTCTGGGTAAATAGATTTTGTTTCTTCTTTTTAGTTAGATGTGAAAGAATTTTCTTCAGACTACTTGAACATATTTCATCGCTTTAGTACTGCTTTATTCCATTTACAATTTTGACAACAATTGACCCTAGATCATGAATCGACATCACATAATTTAATCTATCATCCTACACAATATCATACAGTTAACAAATTGGATCATCATGAAAAATTTCATTTAATTGGGATGTCCTTCTTTTAAACAAGTAACCCAAAAACTTTGAATACTTTTTTCTCAAAACAAGCAGAATTCGAGTTCTAAGGCGACGATTGCTTTTTTTTTTTTTTTTTTTAGAGAAATGGGAGGATAGTGAACTTCCATCACATGATCTTCACTTGCTTCCGCTTATCGGTTAGATTTAAGGTATTTAGTGTAATCTTGTGCTGTATTCAAATACATACTGTCAAACACATTTGGGTTGCATAATGAAATGTATTTTCTGGTTTCACTAGTCAAATGTATTATGTGTGTGCTAGTGTATGACATCAGCACAAAAGATGTGATGAAGAAGGTAGAATAGCACGTACGTGCCGCGATAAAAGAACTTGACAAATATTCAGAGATAGCTGCGGCCACTAATCTTTGCTAATCTTTGTTTATCCGCCTCTGAGAAGAGAGGGTAGTTTGTTGGCCCGTTGGACTTTGTGGCCTGATTAAGAATGAGTCAGATATCACGCGCTCACCAGGAGACTCATGCCAAACTGAGGCACGTGTACATGTGTGTATAAGTGTGTACATGCGCTGCTTGATTTAAGGGAGTTGCCTACAATACCTTACACCGCCCTATGTCGACGACCTGATGAAATGGAGGTTTTTTCTTTTTCTTTCAAATCTAGTGTTAAGAATATTTATGTATGATTCTCTCTATGTTGCTGTCATGTACTGACAATTCACTACGTATTATTAAAGGACAAAAATTGCACATAGTCTAGTTTTTTTGTAGTTATTACTCATTTGTACTTCGTTTCCAGCCCTCTTGAAAGCATCTCTCTCTCTCTCTCTTCAAGTTACTTATTAAATGTCGCGGTATATTAAACAAACTGGTAAAGGTAGTACCACATCAGATGCTGACGAAGGGGAGTGAAGTGTTAGAGACTCAGGTTCAGGAGGTGGGGTGTCCGGTTACCTTCTTTGCTGCCATTGCCTTCCTTAGGTCAAGAGCTGATACAAGTACCTATTTACAGCTGGGTAGACTTTAGCATGACGCTACCAGGTTTCGAAACCTGGAATCGACTGTTTCCGGTATTTTTTACACGCTTTCATTTTATTATACGTTTTTATTTAACTTCACTTGTATGTCACTTTCATGTCACTTTCAAATCTTGCAATCGATATTTCAGTCACTTCCAGATAAGCAATAGCTCTGAAACTTGGCATAGTTGTGTATTCTCGATGACAATACAATAATCAGTCAATTATTTAATAATTTAATATTGTAATTATGACATTCTGCATAAAATTAACTTCTGCTTTATACTTCATTAGACACTTATGGATAAAATATATGATAAGCGCTTAAGCGCCCCACGCTTTTTGTCAATTTGATGTTACATTTTTTTACTGCAAGCCATAAACTCCTTGAACAATTATTTTTGGGTTTTTAGTGCATTAAAAGCGTGTGTTTAAAATATTTTAAAAATATTTTCTATTGTTTGTAATTCTCGCTGTCACTTTTTCTAATTCTATTTCTAATGCGTTTTGTAATACTGTTTGTTTCCGCTGTTGTTTGTTGTTGCAATTCTTACTGTTGTCCTTAGTTTTTGTAATTCAGTTTTCCCATACTTTTCATCTGTTGTTTCCGTTACGTTTTGTTATTATGTTTTAGTTACTTTATGTTATTGAGTCTGCACTAGTCATTTTTTTTTGTAAGTCTGTATGTTCTCATGACTTTCCCCCCCTACGTTCAATGAATCAGTCCTCTAACAGAACCCTGAATGCCTTAGATATCCTTGCAGCTTTGATCGTACTGAAACAAAATCAGACATGCCAGAAAAGCATTCACACACAGGCACGTGCGGTCTGTGATCCTAAAACAAACCTGGACTTCCCCACTTGATGTCCTATCTGGTTGATTCAGGGCTAGTCCATATTTTATTTTTAGGTCAAGGATGTGGGGAAGACAACCAGGTTATTGTTCACGAACTTATGATAAAAGTTTAAAAAATCTAAAATTGTTTGGCATTATTATTTGCCATAGTTATAGCCATGCGTTTGTTTTTAATCTCTAATTTCTCAAAACGTCTAACAATTTAATATACACTAACATGAAGGGAATTCATTTGCAGAAATGTCTTGTCGTAATGTTGTTTCTTTGGAATGATCACTGCTATCCGTCCTTCACGTGTTGGTACCACTTTTAAGATGATCATGTGTTCTTCTCCCACCTTGCCATCCCACACCTTTCATTATTACCGTTAATGTAACCAGTGCTGGAATAATACCTTCCAAGGCCCTAAGCACTGACAATATTTTAGTATCTCTCTCCCCCCCCCTCTTTTTTTTTACAAAATGTGGAACTCAAAATAAAATAAATTAATTAAATAAAATACGACCCGGAAAAATGAGTTTTTATTATTTTAATTGAAATAACAATCATATTAAATGATTGATTGAAAATAGCTTAAATCAGCTTGTATCGGAGTATTAATTTTATCATTAACAATTAATTTAAATGATTTTGTGTGTGTGAGCTTCCTGCCTTGGTCTAGTGCCCAAAGCACGTGCTTAGTGCACTTAATGGTTAATCCTGCCCTGAATGTAATATATAAGAATTGTGTCGTTGTCCAAAGAGAAGGGTTACTTGACCTGTTTTGTGCCATGGGCCTCATTGATTGACTGATGAAGGCTATGGACCCCTTCTTGAATAAAAAATGCACATAAAAGTATAATAACTTAATATTTCAAAACTTAACATTTTAAATTCTAGGTTATATGCACGGATACCCTAGAATCCATTCATGGACACACAAGAGGTTTGTGGACCACATGTTAAAAAATCATGTCCTAGTGGAACAGTAAGCAGTGAAAGATCTATTTGTTATTTAACGCGTGTCACTGTTCCGCAATCTTTTTTTTAAAAATAAAATTTTGCCTTGTTTTGATGACACGCGTTCCGTTCAACCTAGTCGGTTATATTAGGGCTCATGTCCAAATATAAAAAAACCTTTAGGTTTGATAATTGTTCCGAAATCAAGCACGTTTGTACGAAGCACGAAAGTATATTAACCCAGTCGTTGTGTAATGTTCACATGGGGAGGGGGAAAAAAAAAACGCAAAGAAACAGGGTGATTGAAAAGTTACTTAATCCCTTGTATCCACTGGATACACACAAAACAAATTTCAAAATAAAGAAAATTAACGGCCATTTGACAAAGAAGTTTTAAAAAAAATATATTTTATTTATTTCAAGGAATAACATTTTAAATGGCTAATAAACTAACTTTAAAAATGGCTACCTGCTATGAAGTCATGTGATGAACAAAACGGATCTCACATTGAGTCGTAATGCTAATGTAACAGAATTTTAAGTATTAAAATTTTTTCAAATAAATTAGTTGGAAATGAGTAAAGAAATAACATTAATTACAAAAATAGGAAGTGATTTATCAAGCATCCAGTACATCTACATTGGAAAATCGTTAAAATTAACACACGCTTGAAAATAATTTTCTTATCTTTACTTGTGTGAAATTTAAGATAACTATGAATAAAGAGTCAAACTGTCACTTAGTGAGATAAGATACTATGTCCAAGATGACACGGCTATGCTTCAAGCAATGTGCTCTTCAGCTAGTATCGGAGTATTAATTTTATTATTAACAATTTATTTAAATGATTTTTTTTTTTTTTGGTGCTTTAAAATTAACACACGCTTGAAGATAAATTCGTTTCTTTACTTGCGTGAAGTTTAAGATAACTATGACTAAAGAGTCAAACTGTCATTTAATAAAATTAAGATACCATGTCCAACATGACACGGCATGACATGCCTGGAGTCGGGTGCGGAGGTCAGCCTGGTGTGAGTAAACGTATATTTACACAGGGACATCTGCAGTCTTTGCTTACTCTTAAGTTTCGTGTTTCAAGCGGGTGTTTGTAGCCAGAGACGCTGGAAGTTATCATTGGGAAGACCGCCCTTCTTGTGTTTGTACTTCTTGAGCTCGATTATTCCAGATATCAGTACCCAAAGTGTGTGATCTTTGATCTGTTTAGGCATTAAACACAACCGAAATCTGGCTAGTGGTATGCTTTATATTCTTAGCTTCATGCTGGAGGTTTTAAAAAAAAGACTATCTGGCATATTGAAAATAGCGACGTTGTTTCTTATTTTATAATACGGGCTTTTTTTAAATCTCGTGATTATTTTTCCCGGTACTACGTTCGTGTTTGGCAATTTTCGATAAATATTAAATCTGCCACAAATAAATAGAAACAAGGGAGAATAAATTATGAAGGTTAAAAAAGAAAAAAGAAGATAAATAGAAGAGAAGAAAAACTTAGTAATAGTAACAGTATTAGTAGAGGCAGAAGTTGTAAATATGGTGGTGGCTGTGGTATCAGTATTAGTATGCGTATGTGAATAACTACATGGTAGAATGTGTATTTCTTTCTTTCTGTCTGTCTGTCTGTCTGTTTATCTTTCTTTCTTTTTTCTATCTTTTTTTCTGTCGTTTTTCTGTCTTTTTCTTTCTTTCCTTCTTTCTTTCTTTATGTATGTCTTTTTTCTGTCTTGTTCTGTCTGTCGTTCTTTATTTCTTTCTTTTGTTCTTTCTTTCTTTCGTTATTTCGGGCTGACTGTCTTTTTTCTGTTTGTTTGCCTATCTTTTTCTGTGTGACTGCCAAGTTGTCCTTTCTTTTAGATTAAAACTTTTTTAAAATGTTTATCGTTTCAATAAAAAAAAAATAATACTGTAAATTCGGTTAAGCCTTACACACACAAACAAACAAACAAAGCATGCGATTTAGAATATTAAATAAACCGGTATAGTATGGAATGAGTTAAGAAGAATGTGGCCTGTAAGTAAATGGCACAACTCGATGTATAATTAACATGTATAGACACCATATCATCATCGTTTTTCTGTATGATTCCTACTGAGCATGGACCCACTACTGCAGGTAGTGGCTTCCAGTGGCGTATCCTGGTAATGCGAGCTAGGCGTGCTCCTACTTAAAATGAATATGTACGCCTACTATTTAACTTCTTCCCCTCTTAATTTAAAAACCAACTATATTCAATTACGCAACGATAGTTATTAGGGGTATATGTCAATTATCTCCGAAATACTAATTAACTTACAACTTGAAACTCACTGTCACTGTAATAATCTGCATTCCCAGCAACTAACAAAAATTAATCACAAAAAACACTGGACGGACACAGCCGATTTTTACAACTCGAGAGCTGCAAGACCACCGCACACATGTTCGTATTGTATTGACGTATCTGGCCATGACCCCGATCCACACAAACCAGTCTTCAAACGTAAATCCGAAAGGTGCAGCACGCATAGTGACGGAATTACCCGAGAAACTTCGGGCGATTGCTACCAACCAAAAAAACTGCACTATAAAACGTGTCTGGGAAACTGAAACTAGATATACTCGTAGATTCTATGCGGGAAAATCCGTTATCCTGATGCGTGCGGTCCGAAAGCAGAACATTATAAGAGAAATAGTTTATAGAATAATAAATTAAATTTTTATTTTCCTTCGGGCATAGGTGTGCGCAGCACGCACAGCACACATAGAGAATACGCCACTGGTGGCTTCCACCCCCGGGCCAAAGGAAGCCTGCACCAAGCAAGCACACTTTAAATCAACAACTGTTTCTGTGGCAATTTTTTTATATAATGAGTTTCCCAACCCCACAAACAAACGCATATTAGTTGCCTTCTACGACTCTGTCTTTGTGCCTTCAGAAACTACACGGGTCATAGACACCATATATCTTAATTATAACCTTTCAGGGGCTGACCAGGATATTTAAAAAAAAAAAAATTAAATAAACTAAACAACGATTACCCGTCAAAGTGAAAATAAATATTAATTCCTTTCAAATACGGAGTTAAAGACCAACTACTCTAAAGCAGGGGTGACAACTTATATTGAAACATTATAGACACAGTCAGATAGACCAAGCATAGGCACACTTTAGCATGCCAAGATCTATTTCTACTTTTTCAATGAGATTGCCGTTTATAAATTACAATTTTTCACTGTAGCTATTCTTTACTATTTTTCTACTGGAAATACTAAAATAATTCTACATGCTGATGACATGAAGAAAAGTATTTGCGTGAAACAAATAATATTTATTAATTGAAGACAAAAAATATGCGTTGTGCAAGAAAAAAAAATATATTACATTAAAAAGAGTAAATTAAAAAAAAAAACATATTTAAGTACAAATATTATAAAATATGTAATAACACCGACTGAATACGACGATAGTTTGCACTTCACCGCCCCAACTAAGTCCTCCAATTTCAGTGCGAAAAATATTATATATTTAACAACAAAAGATTTAATAAAGAACTAGAAATAAAAAACAATGTAAAAACATTTATATATCAGGCGGTCGACCTAAACATTTCTCAGAAGTCCACCATTGGACCGTGATTCACGTCTTGCCCACCTCCGTGCTAGAAAATTATAGTCTTCATTTAAATAAAAAAATACAATGCAATACAATACAATACAATGCAATACAATACAATGCAATGCAATGCAATGCAATGCAATGCAACGCACCGCACCGCAACGCAACGCAACGCAACGCAATACAATACAATACAATACAATGCAATGCAATGCAATGCAATGCAATGCAATACAATACAATACAATACAATGCAATGCAATACAATACAATACAATACAATACAATGCAATGCAATACAATACATAAATAAACACTGTGTTTCTCACAACGTTGAACAAAGATTGTGCCTGTGGACAATGTGAAAAGGTAAAAGTAGTGCCATTGCATATACTACAGTAGGGGAGTGAAGTGTTAGAGACTTTACCATATTAGGTCCACCTTTTTATGAGGTAGGGTGACCAGATCCATTTCTCGCGGTCTTTGCCTTCCCTAACTGTCGTAGATTTTAGATAGGAGAATTAAGACTTGGGTTGGTCCCTTCTGAATAGGTTGGAATGAGTAATAGTCACCGTGTGAGATAGTAAAAGAAATAGATTCCACGAGTGAGATGATAGAATGTGATATAGAGGCTGTCTCTGAAAGCGGAAAACAATTCTTCTCCCTCTCACCTATCTTCTACGACAACTTTACAGCGTCAGACAGTCTACACACAGATATATCTATTACCTATATTTCTACCTACTCACGGGCACGCATATACACGTGACGACAGTTAAACACGCAGACGTGGGAAAACTATAACAATGATATATGTATTCTAGAACGAGCTGACCAACAGGATTATTAAGTTCAAGAGAGATTTTAATTATCATTTAAAATCTTCTCACAACACCAAAGAAATACATCAAGGAAAAACATATACAAATAGTCATAAAATTCAAGAAAATGCTACAAGGATGATAGCCCGTTCGAATCTTACTCTCGGTTTAGCCCACAGCCCCGTTAAGAGAACAGATGATGGCCCAAAGAGTTATAGATACATAGGGTTGAGTCTAAGAGGTTTCTTTCTTTCTCGTAAATGTATGAACAGAGTTGGATAATCTGATTTAGCCTACGAAAAAAGAAACTCTAGCATTTGTAACAAATTCTGCAGATTAAAAAAGTTAAGACAGCAAATGGGTGACAATAATACACCGGTAAAATAACACTCAGACCTTTGTACTCTCATTCATTCAGCCATGGCCATGCTCTCACATATATACTCACAACTTTGCTCGTTGCCTCTGGGAACATAATAATTCTAGGACCTTCACACAGACCCGAAAATGCAGTCATCGACCAAGAAATCCCCAGTTCCAAAAGACGTACTGAACTCTCTGTCTCAGGGAACGATTCCTTGAGTGTTCTAAGTTTTTTTCGAATGTCTGATTAAGTCGCATAAAATTCGTCCAGGCACGAAAGTTAGCAGAGCACAATGTCATTAGCTTTGGATTCTAGGATTTAAGGAATGTCAGATCGGTGTCTTCTTTCAGGAAGGTACTATATTTGGTCACCACAATACTAGTCACAATCTCTGTCGGAATGTTAATGTTATTCTTGTAATTTTTCTCGCCGCCAGGCAGCATGTACATTTAAATTTGTGGAGCAATATGAACTGGCTCAAAAGCCCAATATATATTTCTAGTCTTTAGAAACCGTTAGTGGGATTGCTATTACTGTCTCTCTCTGATGGCATATGCACTGTCAGACCAGTGTTACTTGAAACAAAAAAAAAAAAACAAAAAAAAACCCACGTGGTTAAAGATAGGAAATGTCTATGCTTCTCACAAATATGTCTCTTTACTAAACGCTGGCAAGTTGGGTACCACAGTTACACTATATAAAAGAAAAAGCACATATAAATCATTTACATATTATGTACTCAATATAACTTACATTTTAAATAGCAAGCCGACCGCTTGACTTATAATTTAAAACTTCCCGAGAAATAAGTTATATTAAAAAAAATCGATCATCATGAATTAGGAATATCATGCGTATTCCGTCAATATTCACTGATGTCGCATCTAGCATTTATAAGTTTGTTTAGCAAATATACTCGACTGAGTAGTTAGCAGTTACATTAAATTGTTTTAATAGCCGAATGGGTTTAGCTAGACATTTATAATTTATCTTGCTTTCCACTGTAACTCGTCGACTAAAGAAAATAACAAACTATTAAAATGATCACTCTGCACACAGAACTGGTTTAAAAATGAAATCGGCGATTTAACACTTAATCACTTCACAAAATACTAGAATATAGTATATAATATTTACCTCAAACACAGAGGTACTAAGAACTTAAACCACTTCGACCAAACTAAAGGCCATCGCTATTACCAGAGATTATTTAGAAATCGAACGAAGGCTAGTTCTGTCTTTACTGCGAAGTTACTGAGTGAGAATGAAAATAAAGTTTCAAACTCGGGCCAATATCTTAAAATCAGACAAAGGGCCCCAACTTATTTCGCCAAGCGAAATTATCTCCCATACTCCCAACATTTACGTCAGCTTAACGCGTGTCGTAACTGCCACCTACTGACCGAGATGTACGCGTGTCAGTTGCAATTCTCAGACAACCGTCTCGTACTGCGTCGTAGAGATTGCCGGGTTTGACACCTTACGCTAGTGTCAGGTGAAAAATGGTAGACCAAAAGTCTGCTCTATGTCCAGCGAAACGAATTTTTCGCACATTCTCGTCTACCTGCGCGACTGACATCTGATGCAATAGAATGCTAGTGCGATTCTCAGTTTTGAGAAAAGAAACAGGTAAAGTTTGCGAATTTGGAAGGAAATATATTTCGCAAACGAATGGATGCAAAATAAACAGGAAAAGGAAATAAAGAGAGATAACAAAATTAAAGAATTCGGGTGAAAGAATAGGAAGACACTATAGGCAATTTAATGATCAAAACCTACGTGACACTAACTCTTTTTTTTTTTTTTTTTTTTTCCTTAACCAGCGGCACTTGGGCTTTCAGCCCTTCGGTCCAATGACATGTCATTGCGAGGCTGGGGAACCTGAGGACTTTCCTTCCAACCCGGTCAGGAGCTTCGCTCCTTCCCATCCACAGAGGGTTTATCACAGGAGCCGTTCAGATTATTCAGTCAAATTTCCGGCCGTAAACATTTCTTCAAACGCTGACGCCCGGGTTTGAACCATGAACACCTGGTCGCCAGTACAACGCCGAAGCCATTACACCAGCGCGGCTCCCGACACTAACTCTAAAGCAGAGTACCCAATTAAAGCTGGGTAGACTGGAATGTGACGCAACCAGATTTAAATTTCGGAACCTTGTAACTATGCTACGAGAGGAAACCGTTCAATCAGCTTAATCAGTAGGATGCTCGTGTACAATGTAGACAAAAGAATGTATTTAACTTTTCAATCTGGCTTTCATTCTGTTTAGTTTTCTTTCTGTAATCCCAGACAAAGGTCTTGTGGTCGTAACGTACGCAATTCAGTTTGCTCTTTGTCCCGATCAGACGCCTTTCCTATTTCCGGTACCCCGCCGGACAACGTAGATAAAATAAAAAAACGTCGAAAATAAAAATACGTTATTTCTGTGACCAAAATACTAGCCAGCATCGTAGTTAAAGCGTAATTGGACTTGTCATTGTAGTGATATAGTTCGTTTGTCGAGGTATCCAACTAGTGCATACCAGGAGGTGGCAGACGGGGCGCTGCGGTGAGAAGTAATCTTATCATTCAATCTGAATGTTATAGCTAGAAGCAGCCAGCACTCGCTGACACTGAGATGAAAGTGCTGACACTGAGATGAAAGTGCTGACACTGAAATGAAAGTCCTGAAACTGAGATGAAAGTGCTGACACCGAGATGAAAGTGCTGACACTGAAATGAAAGTCCTGAAACTGAGATGAAAGTGCTGACACCGAGATGAAAGTGCTGACACCGAGATGAAAGTGCTGACACTGAGATGAAAGTGCTGACACTGAGATGAAAGTGCTGACACTGAGATGAAAGTGCTGACACTGAGATGAAAGTGCTGACACTGAGATGAAAGTGCTGACACTGAGATGAAAGTGCTGACACTGAGATGAAAGTGCTAATACTAATACGTAGGGATGTTACTGAATTAATACAAGTAGAAGGAAAATACAAGTTTTAGGTACTACTTCTATTGCTGTTACCCAATACACCAAAAACAGAAAATTAATTGTCCATACATACTATTGCATAGAATAAAAATAGCCTCGTTTACTTAGTTGTCTGAAGAAACACACTCATTTAGTCAGCACATCACCGTTAACCAGCCGAAGCCGGTCCCTGCATATATTTCTTCTTCTTCGCATACGGTCAGACTCTACTTGAATATTTTCGAAGAAAGCAGTTGTCAGCTTGAGGCTTCATGTACGAAACACAATTTATAATCACAGTTGAATAGTTAATTATTCCCCTTAATTAAAAATCTTTACTTGAAAGGAGTTATTTCTACCTTATTTTATATTGTTTTAGTTTTTATATAAAATCGGCTGGGTCCCCGCCTGTCAAAACTTGCTATATTAAAATCAACATTTCAACATTTTACAATGAGTCGACAATATAGACTTTGAGAATCCAATAGTTGAAACGCGACAAATATACAAAGCTAAGACGATGGTAAATAAAGTATTTAGAAAAAAAAACAACAACAGAGTATATCACACGCACACAAATTTAAGGATATCATTGACACAGACAAACAATGGTATCATTCACGCAGACATAATGATATACACAGTCAATAATGGGATACTCCAGACTCAAATATACAGGATGTCAGTGACAAAAACATTCAACATGCTGTCCTGGGATCACTCACACTGACATACACAGGCATCACTGACCTCTGCCTGAATATCTTTGACATAAAAATTATGGAGAAACGTTGAAAAGAGATGTAATGGCTTTTAACAACATGTATGTGGGGAAAGAAGAATGCGTGAAAGACGAAATACGCGTGTGATAAATATAATATATGTCATTTCCATGTTGTCATTTCACGCCCCAGTTCCAGAAAGCCTCGAACATGAGGCGTGAATAAAGTGAGACAAAATAAAATAAATGTGTGGTCTGACTAACAAGGGCTAACTACAGATCTCCTGTTTCCTCTTTTCTATTCTCTTCCTCTCTCTTACTTTCACATTTCTAAACGAAGTGTATATATATATATTAACCTTTAATTATACGCCTTTCACTGTTTCACACGTTCCTTTTCGTCTGGTTTCTCTTCATTTGGTAATTCGCATCTCTCTCTCTCTCTCTCTCTCTCTCTCTCTCTCTCTCTCTCTCTCTCTCTCTCTCTCTCTCTCTCTCTCTCTCTCTCTCTCTCTCTCTCTCTCTCTCTCTCTCTCTCTCTCTCTCTCTCTCTCTCTCTCTCTCTCTCTCTCTCTCCATTCCAATGTTTTTAGAAGTCCTGCTGCAGAAAGCCTTGTAATGAACGGATCGTTATGAATTATAAAAGAAAGACATTTCTCTTGTGTATCGAAGATCGCTTAAAATGATAATGAGATTAGAGACGAAGCAATTACGTTTCCTCATTTTTCTCGATCCGCCTGGCCTAGAATGAATCACCCTGAAATGTTGTATGAGAATTTTCTCTTTAACTTGTATCAATTTTTATAAACTGCTACTTGTTGTCTTCTTCTTCTTCTTCTTGCGATCGCATCTTTGATGTTTACACCGTCAGACGAGTTCTCATGATGAATTCGACTGTTGTTTGAAGTTCCTCTTTAACTCCATATAGCTTTGAGTTTAGTGTTGAGTCATTGGGCCAGTATATCTTTCTTAACTGGTCATACAGAGGACAGTCCTGTATAACATGCTCAGCAGTTTGTTCGTTTAATCCACATGTGCACAGTGGTGAAACAGACAATCGTAGCTTGTGCATGTGTTTATTCAGTTTGTTATGCCCTGTCCTGAGTCGAAAAATAGTTATCTGTCCCTGCCGGTCGAGAGTGTGATAGTCGTCTTTGGGTTGGTTCTGTTCTCTTCTGATAGTCTGGATAGCTCTCTTTTTCTCAAAGTATGTGACTTCATTATCTTCTTGTTCACATTCTCCTCCCTTTTTTGCAAGTTTATCTGCCTTTTCATTTCCGGGTACACCACAATGAGATGGTACCCACTGAAGTATGGTTCTCTTTTTGGCAGCTACCTTGTTTAGTTCATTTCTCAGATGCGGGAGTTTACCACCCTTGAGAGCTTGCAGGACAGACAGTGCATCTGTGAGGATGACTACCCTGGTGGCAGTCAGAGTTGGTGTTATAAATCATATTTGCAGCTTGCTCTAGAGCTTGAACCTCAGCTGTATAGTTGGAACAGAATTTACCAGTGGGAATGTGCCTAGTCTCATAGTGGTTGTCAGGATATGAGATAAAGATACCGGCACCTCCATTCCTAACAGCATTAGTTGCTGATCCATCTGTATAGGCATGTATCCATGATTGATCGGGATAGCTTTCTTGGATCATACTCAATGTAGCAGTTCGTTTTTGCAGATCATTATACTCACATCCACTTGTGAGACCACTGACTGATGTATTAATTTGGAGGGCACTGCTGGCCTGCTCCCATGGTACAGGGTATAGGGTGGGCTTCAGTGGTGTTGTCTTCACGGATAGGTCTTCTTGATGCTGTCTTATAAGTCTTTTCCCCCGATGCACAAAGCTGCTACGCTTTAGACGTCCCAATGCCAGATCATCTAGTCTTGCCTTCATTGGGTGCATTGGCATACTGTTGTACTTTTCCCATCTGGATCATGGTTTTTGTGTCTCTTCTATGGGACAATGTCTGTAATCCAGCAACCTTCTGCATCTCTGTTATTGGTGTGTAGTTTTCATGGCTCCTGTAATGAGCCTGAGAGCTTGATTTTGCACCTTGTCCAAAGACTGCAGATGTGAGTTAGCAGCTGATGACCATGCTGCTGAGCTAAACTCTAAGTGTGGTCTTATTACTCCATTATAAATCTTCTTTAGATTTCGTTCATTTGCTCCCCAGTTGGTACCTGCTAATTTTTCTGAGTATGCCTAGTCGTCTTCGGGCCTTTCCTTCTGCATTTTCAATATGCTTATTCCATGTAAGCCTTTGGTCAAATGTCACCCCAAGATAGGTGGGGTAGCTTTCTTCCTTGATCACGGTTGTCCCTAGGTGTATGTTAGCTGATTTGTCCTTGGGGGCGAGGGAGAAACAGTGTTGTGGAGGAGTTTTGTCTGTGTTTTTGTTGTGATAAGCCATTCTCTGTGTTTATTGTGATAAGCCATTTCTCTGCCCATGACACTAGCATGTCTGCTGCCCGCTGCATTCTATAATTTGCTGTGGTGACATTTTCATCAGCGCACCAGAGTACTAGGTCATCTGCATATAAGGCAGCTTTAACTCCTGCAGGGAGATCTTTCACCAGGTCATTGATGTAAACAAGGAAGAGTGTTGGGGAAATTACTCCTCCTTGAGGTACCCCCCTGATGGAGCAACACTTTTCTGCTCTGCAGACCGTCAAGAGTGACTCTAGTTCTCCTGTTATGCAAGTATGACTGGATCCATTTCATCATGTTGCCTTGGATTCCACTTCTCCTAAGTTTTGCAATGAGGCCATCTTTCCACACCTTGTCAAAGGCCTGCTTGAAGTCGACCCAGATCGTTAGGACCTTTTTCTTCTCCTGGAAGGCATCTTCTATTGCTTGAGACAAGTAAGTAACTTGGTCTTCTATACTGTAGCATTCTCTAAATCCAGCTTGTTCCGGCACCAGGATCTGCTCAGACTCTAAATACCATTTCAATCTGTGGGTTGACTATTCGCTCCATAGTCTTCCCAACACAGCTTGTGTGAGACTGATTGGCCGGTAACTTGCAGCCTCGGTCTTACATTTCCCTTTCTTTAGTATGGGTATTGTGATGGCTTCTCTCCATACTTGGGGTACCGTTCCTTTCAACCAGCTGTGGTTGAATATCTCAAGCAGTTTTGTCTTTGCTGCTGAGCTCAGATTTACTAGCATTTCGTTGCTGATTTTGTCTGGGCCGGGTGACTTTTGAAACTTAAGCTTGGAAATAGCCTTCTGTAGTTCTCCTAGTGTGATGGGTTCCCTCATTGGGGCAGGAGTATCTGTCTGTCCCATGGTTGCCAGTATTTCTTTTCTTATCTCTCTCTGATGATCTATGTTAATGGGTAAGTTGCTTTCTGAACTGTATCTTCTAGCAAACAAGTCTGCAGCTTGTTTTCCTCTGAAAAGTTTGCCACCTTCATCCAATGTGATAGTCTGCCTAGGTGAGGAACGCTCTTCATTTAGAGACTTGACTAATCTCCAAAGTTTCCTGCCGTCTTTCTCAAGGTTCAGCGATGCCGTTTTAGTTCTCCAGCTTTTCCGTTTTTCTTCTAGCTTTGTTCTCTGAAACTCTGCTACAGCCTTTTTCCATTTGTTGTGAGTTTCAAGTGAAGGCTGAGACTCTGCGTCCTTTCTAGCCCTGTCCATAGCTTCCTGACGTTCTTGGAGTGTGCTGGACCAGTATGGTATGTAGTTACGCCGGCATCCTTTGGGAATGGTTTCTTTTGCAGCTTGTAGTATGCATCTGTTGAAGTCTTTTACCACTTCATTAATGTCTCTGTTCTGTACCTTGAGGGTAGACAGCAGCGTGTTCACCTGATGCCTGAATAAACCCCAGTTGGCTTTTTTGTAGTTCCATCTTGTAATGGCTGGGCCTGTACTGAGAGTTGCACTCTGGACAGTAAGAAAGATTGGGCGATGGTCGCTTCCCCCTAGTTGGTCTCCTACTTCTCTACTAATAGATCCAGCTATATCTGGTGTGGAGAAGGCAAGATCTGGTGTTGAAGTTGTGTGCCATCCTCTGGAGTAGAAGGTAGGAGTATCTGTGGCATTATTGACTAGGATTAGGGAGTGATCATCTTGCCAAGTTTCAACCTCTTCACCTCTGTGATCCAGATGGTTATAGCCCCAGCTCTGGGAGTGGCTATTAAAGTCTCCAACTGCTATAAAGTTGGTGGCTGGTACCTGTATAGAGCTGAGACTCAGGGGTTTGTTGTTCGGACAGTAATAGTTCAGGAGTTCTATTTCCATCTTGTCTACCTTTATCTGCAACAGCTGATATTCTGCTCCATCCATGAAGGTTTTCCTTTTCGTGTGCAGGAATGTTATTCCTTACAAGAGTAAGTACTCCTCCTTTTCGTCTATCTTTTCTGTCGGATCTGAAGCATTGATATCCCCTTATTTTAAAGGTTTGATCTGCTTTCAAGTGAGTCTCTTGATACAGCAAACACTGACTTGCTTCTCATACAAGATGTTTTCCAGCTCTGTCTTTTTGCTGTATCCAGCCTGCTTGCTGTTCACTCCCTCTGCATTCCAGTGCATCATGACAAGTGGCACTCTGGGTTTCTCTTTTTCTGTTTTGTTTTGGTCAGTAGTTCTCCTCCGCCGTCTGCTGACTCCACAAGACGGTCTAGAGGGTCCTCCAGTAGCTGAGGGTGGGCTCTGTCGAGGCTCAGAGCCCGGCACTGCACCTGCCTGGTGGAGCTCCACAGGGCGAGCACCAGTACGAGATTTATTTGACGGTGTACTCTCCATAGAAAAAAAAAAGCGAGTTGCGTGATACTGTGGTTTCCGGTGCGCCTTCTGGCCCAGTATCTACGACTTTAGCACATGTTCAACGGGAGAGTGGGCTCATCCCTAATCTGTTTATGTTCCCAGTAGTAGACTATTCGCAAGCAGCCTGGGGGTGTCACTGCTCTGCGCGGACCTTGTTTACCGAGGCGGCGTCCGAGCTCGTATGGTGAAAAGATGGTTGCGTTATCTTCAAAATAGCCCTGTCTTTCCCGTGGCTTTTCTGCCATCCGGCAACTTTGAGTTAGGGAGTTCTGAGCTCCAGTCTCTTTCCCAGGCATTTTATCCTGGCCTGGCACGCATACAGAGGACCCCACTTCTGGTTCTAAGTTAGCAGTTGGGGATAGGTGGGGTAGCACACTGTGCATTCCCCGTCATCCGAGGGGGCTCTCCAACTATGCAGAGCTTGCACAATGCTGTGCTCTGGTTCTGGGCTCTCCCAAGGAATCCTCACGTCCTGCACAGAGCCACTTCCAGATACCCACCACCTGCACTTGTTGTCAATAATTGCACTTTATTTTTTATTGCAGGTCATCACCGCATAATGCTCATTTCACATACCACCCCCACCCCCCCCCCCCCCCCACTTTTACCCCACCAATCGTTTGTTTTGAAATCTATTAACACGCCCAACAGGACCTTGAGCAGATGGCAATATCCGTACGTTTAGACCTCGATATCTTTTATATTTGGATATGCGCCCTAACATAACCTACAGACCCTGTATCTAGGTTGAACGGCAACGAGGCAACATTTTATATTAAAAAAAAAAAAACTGAGGCACGTGACAGGAGGACTTGGCATTTGTCTGTTGAAAGCCTGTGCTCCTTGGGGAGCTAAAAAGTATTGATTGATTTATTGAACACATCTGACGCTCAGTGAAGTTTCTATAGAAACAAATACGGCTACTGCTCCCGCAGGCATGTCGTAAAAGGCGAGTTAAACGACGGCGTGCACATGGTTGGCAACCTCATCATGTCAAACAAACAATTCTGCAGAAATCATTGTGCAAGATCACATAACCGCTTCGGTGTTGGCTTCCATCAAGGAGGTCATCTGTAGTGGTGACTCCATGCACAACAGGGAATTAAATGAAAGAATGACCACGCCCAACACCAGTAACAGACGTCACAGGACATCACAGTCGAATGTCCCTGTACTACAGGGTGTTCCACGAAAAAGCGGCCCCATTCAAAAAGTGAAAGTAGCCAGATTTTTCAGCATTTTTCAATGTTTACAAATATGTCGGTTATAAAAGGTTCTAAGTAGTACTAGATTGACCTAAATTATTTTCCTTGGTAGGACCGTGAGTATTTGAAAACCATCGTGTGTGTTTAAATAAACTGTCTTCCACAATGCCGTTTTCACTGCAAGAAAGGATAGCTATTGTTGAGAATGATATCCGTACGGGATCGCTAGGACTACTTGGCCATTCACACTACTTCCGACACAATACGTCAGCATTCCATGACGTGACGGGCCGCTTTTTCGTGGAACACCCTATACAACTATGTTGTTCTCTATTTCAGCATTATCATCAGCAGCAAGTGCCATACTGCAAGGTATAGGTGATCTTGTTTCTCCTTAGTTCTCGATCCTTGACATTCTAAATTCTGGTTTTGACTTCTTCCAATTCTACAGTGTCAAGTTCGCTGTATTTTTGTTTGATTTTTGTACACTATAATTTTAGTGCTATTGGGATGTTTTGTAGTGCTTGCTATATATTTCGTGCACATAATATTTTTACCGTTGTCGTGATGTTTTATAATGCTCATTGGTGCGTTAAAAAAATTTAAACCCAGAAACAAAAGTAGCAATTTTATTTTGTTTTATTTCATGTTTTCGTTATATCTATTTGTCTTCTGCATTAATGTTCATCTTGGTGTTTTCTATCTTTTTTTCACGTCGCCATTGGTATCTGAATCTTTTTGATCTTTCTAGTTCTTTTTTTTTCATTGCACCAAAGTTATAATCACTTAGTCTTATTCATAAATATTTAAAAATCCAATATATAATATCCCAGCTTTTTCTGTCTGTAAATAACGCCCGAAAATAGTAACACTCGACGGTGTGCAAGCGCAATTTGAACGGGCGTGCATGTTCGGACTTTTTTTAACCTCGGATGTAAAACAAATATTTTTTTTTGTTTTTTAAATAGTAACACCCGACAAACAAAAATGCGCAAGTGTTGGTGTGCTTGCGCCAATAACATCTCACGGCGAACGGCTTGCACGTTCAGACTTTAACACCGGATTTTAAAACAAAATTGTTGTAAAATTTCCACATGTGTTTCCTCCAAAAAAAGTTGAGTGTAAGTAAAGAAAATGGACAACGAAACACCCCAAGAGCTTGAATCGTAAACGTCATCAAAGATGGCGCCGTCGCCAAAGTCAAGAAACACTTCAACGAGTGCAACAAGAAATTGCTGCTCGAGTGTCGCAAATAAGAGCACGTGAAACTCATGAAGAAACTCGAACCAGACGTGCAGTGGATCTGACTGCTAAGCGACAATGCCGAGCTCGAGAGACTGGTGAACAAACCCAAGCCAGACGCACTGCGGATCTGGCGGCACACCATCAACGCCAAACTGTAGGGACTCTTGAGCAGACTCAAGCCAGACAAGCAGCAAGTTTAGCAGCATACCGACAATCGCAAGAAGACATTAGTGAAAGTATTCGTGACGAGTTTCGACAGGGAAACGAAAATTATATTGGTGTTCATAGCTGTGGCTTGATGAATGCAATTTGCCAATTTTGCGGTTCTCATAATTTTGTCCAGGAACGCCCATTGGATGGAAGGTTCAATAGCTGTTGTCACAAAGGGAAAGTAAAATTGGAGAAGCCAAAAGATGCCAACGAACACTCTTTAGAATATCCGGAATTTCTGCAGCAACTCATGAGTAATCCAATTCATCCTTACTACGGCAATTTCCGTGAAAACATTCGCTCATATAACAGTTCTGTGTCATTCGCTTCAATGGATCTCTCCCAGGACGTGGTCCTTACCTGTTTCGTGTTCACGGACAAATATATCACCGCACTTCTGATCTTCATCCACAACAAGGTAAACCACGCAAGTATGCTCAATTGTACGTCATGGACAGCACACAGGCTACAGCAGAACGGATGACCTTGCCGGAAAATAGCAATTGCTTGCCTGAAGTCATTCGTGAGATTGATAGATTTCTTCGTGCAAACAATAGATCCGCCGACAGCTTTCGCTTGCTAAAGGATATCGAATGTGAGGAGATCCAGAAGGCTGATCAAGAAAGAAGACAGCTCCCTGTCATCAGTATGGTCCTACGTAGAGATCGTCGGTCGGAATCAAAGGCGTTATTACAACACGCTACATCGAAAAAAATTGCAATAATCATTGTTTTATCAATGCTGATGGGCGAGCCACCAATTTGAAAGGGACATTCGCTTTTAAATTTAATCCGATCAAAATCATCTCAATCCTCCGAAATCCAGACAAGGAGCAGCGATTCGTTCACATCAACATTCTCAGATTCCCTAATTTGGATCAAATGACGTATGCTATTTGTGTATCCCTTTCGGAGAGCCCGGATGGCAGCGAAAATGCAAAATTTATACTGAAGGGCTACGCAGAGAACAGCAGCACATACGAAAATAACATCATCATGCTTCAATTATCAAAGTCCGCACAAACAGCAGTTTAGAGGGACAGTTATCAATCCAATCAACATGCCCCGGGAAGTTGACTCAACAATGTGATTGGTAGATTAATATCTACAGGTTGAAGCAAACAATTCTCAACTACGTGCGCACCCATTCGGCACCAACACAAGAAGCAAGCTCTATCACACAATCTTGCTGGATCTATATCGCGGAACCCCAGCGCTGCACCCATCTTGGCGGCTCTTTATAATCCTATGTATCACCATGTAATTTTTGCCCTCAATCGTCCTTCTTCCCAGGTACCAACCGCGAAAAATCTATGACGATAAGCAAAACTCTGCAACGATACCATGTCACAAAATAAACTCCCTAAAAAACACTACCTCTTATTGATCTTTTTTTAAAATATCACTAATAATCCACCCAAATCCATAATATACCCCAGAAATTGAGGCTTATATCCCCAGATTCAGTGACCTTTCGTCAGGGACGTAACTGGATAACTTGGTGTAGCTCGCGTCTTAACTACATTAAACCCTGAACACCCCTCATACAAGGATATGTTGAACCAAAAGTAACAGTTCTTGAAACATTACCACCTGGTCCAAATATACAATTACTACACCCCTAGATCAAGGTTACAATCTTATATCCAACGTGGCTTAAAAAACCACACTACCAAGTCAACATGTTGTTCTACTAACCATCACCGATCTGATACTCTTAGGATAGTTACTGCAATCGATCGCCTTGTGTCACACTCAGCTTATAAACGCATTCATTAGCCGAGCAAGAACTACTTACTTTTACCAGACCTTCGGCTCAGCTACCATAATACCACCCTTATCCAATGGTACTTTCACTGGTAATTCACCATTCTCAAAGATAAACATAATATATTAACATGTCTCGTTAACCCGAGAATCCATCCCATTCACCTTTGGAAAACTAGTTTGCCTAATAAAGAACAATTTCAAAGATTGCTTACTTAATACGACCTTCATATACATCAATTAAGTACCCATTACAAAAATAACTATTAGTACCGTCAAACAGTCAGTCTACCAAAAATCTGTTGGAATTCAATGGTTGGTGAGAGAGTTGACATTATGGATATAATTTCAATCTGTGGTCCACTTCCGATACGCAGTAACTACCCTTTCTCATTTCCATCTTGATAGTGTTTATTAACTGCTCATAGATAAAATAAGTTGTGTAAATGTCTTTGCACATGTTGAAAGTTAGGTTTACCCTAGACCCTGTATCAAAATCTATTACCATTAGTTTTTAGTCATTCCAGTAAGATTAAAACCAACCATTACCCCAAATTATTATCACTACATAATTAACTTAAAAATAACTAATACTTTTACAATAATCCACAAAATAAACGCAGATGATTTATAATCTTGACATAAAAATATCCTCCTTTAATCCTCATAATTAACCTCCACCTTTTACCATTATCAATCAAAAATTCCCTTATTAAATAAAATACCCTCCACATTTTCATATTCTCATTTAAGACAAATTCTCAATTAACTAACCCCTACATAAAATAACCCCCCTACTTTCATTAAACTTCCATATAAAACATAAATAACTCTTACCCCCCAAATAATACCCCACCTACCAATCTACTTTCTTCACATTTTCTCATTTTTACTTACCCACTTTAAATCACTTACCATAAATCAATTATACCAAAATATTATAACCTTCAATGTTTCATCTACTCCCATACTAACATAATTTCAATTCCAACTAAACCAATATTTATAATGTATCTATACAAAATATTTCCTTCATATTAAAACAACCTTACTTACCATCAAATTCACTCTACCCCATAATAAAAATTTTATAACTACTATTATAACACCCATATAATCAAAAATTCCTTCATTAATAAACATACCAAACCATATAACTAAAACATATAATCACAATCTAATCTTCTTAAAAATAAAATCACTAATGTTTAAAAATCTTCATTTTCTTAATATTTCTCTTAAATTGACCTAAAACTTACAATACTAAAATAATAACTTTTCAATATTATTAACATACCTAAATAATACCACTAAAACCCATATTACTATTTTCATTTTACAAAAAAAAACCTTTACCCCATTTACCAATATTTAAAAACATACCATTTTAATACAAAATCTACAATTTAAATTACAAACTACCCCCTAAATCTAAACAACATTTAAAAACTAAAAAATTTAAAATTCAATTCCAACATAACACCCCTACCAAATCATTTTACTAACATTAAATAAAAACATATATCAAAACCAATTCACTAAATAAACATCCCACCATAACATTAACCCAATTCCATCCTAACCCCCCATATTCAAAAAAATACCCATAATCCCATAAAACCTATACCCAATTTAACCACCCAATAACCCATCCTTCAAAAAAACAACCAATTCCTAACAACTAATTTTATCTTAATAACCCTCCAAACGAATTAATACATATTCCAACACCTCAAACAACCAACAACAACACTATAATATTTATACACATTCCAACCCAATTAATAAACCTTCCAAAAAAAACAAAAATTCTTTTTAAATTAAACCAAATATCCAAACCCCAATCATAACCAAATTTCTACAACCTATTCAACCTAACATAATTCCTTAATTAACACACTTAACCCCCATAAATAAAACAATAAAATAACACCAAAAAAAATTTAAAAAAAAAACCACATTACCAAATAAAAAACCCACCACATATACCAAACCCAATTCCCAATTTAACAACCCCAAACCCATTTAAAACAAATCCACCAATTAACCACCCACACCCTCCCAAAAATTACAATCCCTACCCACTCCACTCCCTAATCCCCCATACTCAATAACTATAATACCCCCCATACCCAAACTCCCCCTTTACCACAAAACCAATTCCATTTTTCTAATCTCCCCATAAAATTCTACATTAAACCCCCAAACATCAAACAATTTTTAACCCCCCAATCCTTAATATACCCCCCCCCCCCATCAAATTTCCCACAACAAATTCCCCTCCCCAAAAACAACCCATCAACCACAATATACTTTTCATCCCCATTCCCCATCAAATTAATAAAACCATTAATCCACACCCCATTTCACCCATCAAAATTACTAACCCAAAAAAAACCAAAACCCCCACCCCATTCCCTCCCAACCAACCCTACCACTACCAAAAACACCCCCATCCACACAAAAAACCCCAACCATAACCCCAAAAAAATACATCCCAATAACAATTAAACACCATACTAATCAACACCAAACCCCCACAAACACACCCCCCCCAACCTCCACCCCCCTATTAACCCATATAACCCACCCCCCCAAACAACCCAAAATCCCCCCCAAATCCCCACCCCAAACCACTCCCATTATCCCCCCCCCCCCACCCAAAACCCCCCATACCTAACAACATTCACATCCCCATACATTAAAATACCCATTAAATAATAGTTAACCCATTCCCAAAACTCCACCTAATTCCAAATACATCAACCCCCCCCCAAAACCAACCCATAATTCCCAACCCCCCACCCTTACCAAACCACAAAATTACCCCCAAATTTTGTAAAACCATTCCCCCCAAATAAAAAAAACAACTTACCCCCCTAAACCAAACAATAAAAAAAAATACCACCCCCAAACATACAACCATCCCCCAACATCCATACCCCCCCAAATTCCCCCCCCCAAAAAACCCCACCCCTACAAATGCTAAAACCAAAAACCCCCCACCCACACCACCCCCCCCCAAACATAACTTTAATCCCCCCACCCCAATATCCCCAATTATCAAAAACCCTCTAATCCCCCAAATAAAAACCAAACTAACAACCCAAAACCCACCCACAAACAACCCCCCCCCTTTACCAAATTAAAAACCCCCAACCAAACACAACAAAACCAATTATAATAAAACCCCAACCCCCAAAACCAAATTACTAACCCCCCAATCCCCCCCCAAAACAAAATAAACAACCCAAAATTAAAACCCACCCCCCTATTAAAAAAATCACCCCACCCCAAAAACCAAACCAAACACACCTAAAATACTAACCATAATCAACCCCCCCCTAAAAAACCCCCCCCCAACCACCCCCCCCAATAAAAAAAAACTAAAAAAAAATTAAAAACACACCCCCCCCAAAAACACCCCCCTTAAACAAAAAACAAACCCCACACCCCAAACCCACCACATCCAACAAAATAAAAAACCACATCCCCAACAAAAAACACCAACCACCCCCAAAAAACCCCCCCACCCCCTCCCCCCCCTCCCAAAAACCCCCCCACCCCCCCCCCCCCCCCCCCATCCACAAAACCCCAAAAAAACACACCCCCCCAAAAACACAACCATATCCCCCCCCCCCACACCCCCCCCCCCCCAATCCACTCCAAACCCCCCCCAACCCCCCCCCCCAAAAAAACCCCACCCCCCCCAAAACCCCCCCCACCCCCCCCCCCCCCCCCCCACCCCCCCCCCCCCCCCCAAACCCAAACCCCCCCACCCCCCACACCCAAATCAACCACACCCCCAACCCCCCCCACACCCCCCCCCAACCCTAAAAACCCCAAAAAAAAAAAAAACCCCCAAAAAAAAAAAAAATCAACCAACCCCCCCCCCCCCCCACCCCCCCCCCCCCCAACCCCAACCCCCCAACTCCCCCCCCACCCTAAAAAAACAAAAAAAACCCCCAAAACCACCCCACCCCAAAAACCACAAACCACCCAAAAACAACCCCCCCCAACCAAACCAAAAACCCCCAAAACCCCACCCCCCACCCAACCCACAACCCCCCCCCCCCCCCCCCCACCCCCCCCCAAAAAATCCCCCCCCCCACCCCCCCCCCCCCCACCCCCCCCCCCCACAACAACAAAAAAACCCCCCCCACCCCCCAAAAACCAATCCCCCCCCCCAAAAACCAAACACCAACCCCCCCCCCCCCACCCAAACCCCCCAAACAAAACCCCCAACCCAAAAAAAACCCCCCCCCCAACCCCAACCCCCCCCCACCCAACCCCCCCCCCAACCCCCCCCCCCCAAAACCCCCCACCACCCCCCCCCCCCCCCCCCCCCCCCCCCCCCCCCCCCCCCCCCCCCCCCCCACCCCCCCCCCCCACCCCCCCCACCCCCCCCCCCCCCCCCCCCCCCCCCCCCGCCCCCCCCCCCCCCCACCCCCCCCCCCCCCCCCCCCCCCCCCCCCCCCCCCCCCCCCCCCCCCCCCCCCCCCCCCCCCCCCCACAACACCCACCACCCCCCCCCCCCCCCCCCCCCCCCCCCCCCCCCCCCCCCCCACCCCAAACCCCCCCCCCCCCCCCCCCCCCCCCCCCCCCCCCCCCCCCCCCCCCCACCCCCCCAAAAACCCACCCACACCCCACCCCCACTCCAACAACCCCCCCCCCCCCCCCCCCCACAACACCCCCCCCACCAACACACCCCAAACCACCCCCCCCCCCCCCCAAATAACCACAACCCCCCCCCCCCCCCCCCCCCCCCCCCCCCCCCCCCCCCCCCCCCCCACCCCCCCAATAGCTGACTTGTGGATTCTTCTAGACTTTTACCCAATCATACGGCATAACTAGCAACTTTTCTGTGGCTGCATCAACAAAAAAAGAAGTCTAAGACAACTTTGTTCCTTCATCCCCTGGTGGGGGGGTGGGGATAAGCGTGTATTGGGTGATTTTTACATTCACTGGGGGGGCGTAATCACATTTCTTTAATTAGTTGAATAAACTTTTCCACCAGTAGTCAATTTTTTACCAATACCCCCAATCACTGGTATGACAATTCCTAAAATCATACTATACAAGCTAAAAACCTTTGCATCGACTGGATCCCATACGATTGGGACAACAGTTAGGTGCCAACCCCCCATCCAATAATAAAATCCATAAAATACTCAAGGTGATTAGAGGATTTTACTTTACCCGTGTGTTCCATCTATTAGCAACTCGAGAGGTTAAATAGATGGCCAGTTTTCCCTTCCACGATGCCTTTTACCTTCCATAGCTCAAGAGCAATTAAGTAAGTGGTACTCAATTTTACAGCTGGGTAAAAAATGGTAAGCGTGTTGATACCGTGAAATCGAAACCACGGAATCTTTATGCACACTTAGAGGACTTACATACTCAATAACAATTTGCCAATCGGTCGCTAATATTACAAAAAATACTGAGGAAGGCTAAATGGTCAGAGCTGTTATTCCGTGACGTCAGATGCTAAAACACCGCCGCTGTTATTAGAAAAAAATGGCAACAGCCATAGATACACGTTTTTATGTCAATAAACCCATGTACAGAGGTGGTAGTACGTTTACTATCTTACAGTTACTTAGGGGTTATGTCAATAAGGTGTACCAAAAGGAAAATGTAGTACGGGGACGATACAATAAACTTACAGATTATACGTCTATGTCAATAACCATTGTACAGAGGTAGTACCGTCCCACTCTTATCAGATACACGTTATGTCAAAAGAACATGGGTAGTAAGGTTACTCTTACAAGATACACGTTATGTCAATAAGATGTACAGAGGGGTAGTAAGTTTGTCTTACACAATCCACGTTATGTCATTAAGATGTACAGAGGTAGTAAGTTACAACCTTACAGATACAAGTTTATGTCAATAAGGAGTACAGAAGTAGTACATACTCTTTACAGATACACGTTTATGTCTATAAGATGTACAGAGGTAGTAAGTGTTACTCTACAGATACACACGTAAGGCAAATAAGATGTAACAGAGTGTAGTAAAGTACTCCTTACAGATACAATTATGTCCCAATAAGATGTACAGAGGTAGTAAGTTACCCTACAGATACACGTTCTGTCCAATAAGTTTACAGAGGTAGTAATTTAACACCTTAGAGATACACGTTTTATGTCAATAATATTGTACAAAGGTAGTAAGTTACTCCCTTACAGATACACGTTTATGTCAATAAGATTACAGAAGTAGTAAGTAAGTCTTACAGAGTACAAGTTTTGTCAATAACATGTACAGAGGTCAGTAAATTTACTCTTACAGGATTACAAACGTTATGGTCATTAAATGTAACAGAGGTTAGTTAAAGTTAATCTTTTTTAACCAACAACATCCACGTTATGTAAATATGTTGTAACTGAGGTTACACGGTAGTATGTTTAATCTTATACCAGTTACTATGTTACACTAGGCTATGTCTTTTAGTTTTTTGTACTGCGAAGGTTGTAAGTTTCTCCGTAAACTGTTTCACTCGTGTTGTCAATTAAGATGGTATCAGAAGGTCGTAAGTTTACTCCTTACAGATTTAAACAACAGGGTCTATGGTCAATTAGGGGTTCTGAAGGTATGTTACAGTTTACTTCCTTACAATACACAAGTTATGTCAATAAGATGTACAGAGGTAGTAAGTACCTCCCTTACAAGGATACACGTTATGTCAATAAGATTATGTTACTCTTACAGATACACGTAAGTTTGGTTTACTCCTATACAGATACACTTTTATAGGTTCAATAAGATGTACAGAAGGTAGTAAGTTTACTCCTTACAGATACACGTTATGTCAATAAGGTGTACAGAGGTAGGAAGTTACTCTTACAGATACACGTTTATGGTCAATAAGATGTACAGAGGTAAGTAAGTTACTTCCTTACAGATTACACGTTATTGTCAATAAGGTGTACAAAAGGTAGTAAGTTACTCTTACAGATACACGTTATTGTCAATAAGAAATTTGTACAGATGTAGTAAGTTACTCTTACAGATACACGTTATGTCAATAAGATGCTATAGAGGTAGTAAGTTTACTCTTACAGATACACGTTGTATGTCCAATAAGAAGTTACAGAGGTAGTAATTAGTATCTTACAAATACAACGTTATGTCAATAAGGATGTACAGAGGTTGTAGTTAAGGTTACTCTTACAGATTCCACGTTTATGTTCAAAAAGATGTACAGAGGTATGTACGTTACGCCTTACAGTTACATCGTGTAAGTTTATGTCAATAAGGTTGTACAATAAGAAGTAGAGGTAAGAATACTCTTACAGATAACACGTTATGTCAATAAGATGTACAGAGGTAGTCAAGTATACTCTTACAGATACACGTTTGTGTCAATAAGATGTACAGAGGTAAGTAAGTTACTCCTTACAGTACACGTTATGTCAATAAAGAATGACAGAGTAGTAAGTTTACTCTACAGATACACGTTTATGTCCAATAAGATGTACAGGAGGTAGTAAGATTACTCCTTACAGATTACACGTTATGTTCAATAAACAGTACAGACAAGTAGTAAAAGTTTACTCCTTACAGATACACGTTATGTCAATAAGAATGTACAGAGGGGGGGGGGGTAGTAAGTTACTCCTTACAGATAGCACGTTATGTCAATAAGATGTACAGAGGTAGTAAGTTAAGTACTCCTTACAAGATACATCTTTAATTAGTCAATAAGATGTAACAGAGGTAGTAAGTTGAGTGACTCCTTACAGTGATTACACGTTATGTCAATAAAAGATGCACAGAAGTAGTAAGTTAAGTCTTACAGATACATGTTATGTGAATAAACATGAACAGAGGTATAAGGTTACACTTAACAGATACACGTTATGTCCCAGTAAGATGTATAGAGGATAGTAAGTTACAAGAAGGATCCTTACAGATACACGTTATGTCAATAAGATTGCACAGAAGTAGTAAGTTTACACGTCCATTACAGATACTTGTAACACGTTATGTCAATAAGATGTACAGAGGTAGTAAGTTACTCTTACAGATTTACACGTTATGTCAATAAGATGTACAGTAGGTAGTAAGTTACTCCTTAACAGATACACGTTTATGTCAATAAGATATACAGAGGTAGTAAGTTACTCTTACAAATACACGTTATGTCAATAAGATGTACAGAGGTAGTAAAGTTACTCTTACAAATACACGTTATGTCAATAAGATGTACAGAGGTTAGTAAGTTTACTCTTACACATACACGTTATGTCAATAAGATGTACAGAGGTAGTAAGTTACTCTTACAGTATACACGTTATGTCAAAAAGAATGTACAGAGGTAGTAAAAGTTACTCCTTACATATACACGTTATGTCCAATAAGATGTACAGAGGTAGTAAGTTACTCCTTACAGATACACGTTATGTCAATTAAGATGTACAGAGGGTAGTAAGTTACTCCTTACAGATACACGTTAATGTCAATAAGATGTACAGAGTAGTAAGTTACTCCTTACAGATACCAGTGGTTTTTTTGATTAAGAGTTCCATAGCTGGTTAATACCATCATAGAGGATGAAGTGTTTAGAGACTTCAATATACTACATCCAGCTTTATGAGGTGGGGTGAACAGTTCCCTTCTCCGCTGCCTTTGTCTTCCCTAACTAAAGAGCAGAGTCAGGTACCCATATACAGCTGTGTAGACATGAGCGTGACGCCACTAGCTATGGATCCTGGAACTCGGTAACTTTGCCGCGAAAGGCAAATGCTCTACGCGCTCAGCCCATCAAACGCTCTACGCGCTCAGCCAATCAAACGCTCTACGCGCTCAGCCAATCGAACGCTCTAGTTTAACATTAACATACTGGTAAATAATACTTTCTTTTTGTTTTCTTTTTTTTTTAAATCAGATTTATCTAAAGTGCTGGAACTAACTGTAGATCCAATATAAAGATTTTATATGGTCATTGCATTTTATAATCTTTTTCAAGATGAAACAATTAAAACGTGGATTTCAAGAAAGAAAACATTTATTCACTGAAGAAATATTTATATTACCATCTCTCTCTTATCCAGTTTTAACTCACTAAAGGGAGTATATGGACCATTAACGTAATAAGCATGCGCCTGAGCTACCTCTTGTTCTCTAACCCGGTTGTGTTTTCTGAAGAAATTTATTTTAAAGGTTGAGGTTACTGGCCCCACGTTCGTGGAATATAAACTCGCTTTACCGAGAAATTTTTTTTACCAAGCCAGGACTTTTGCAACAAAAATTATCAGCACTGGCGTGAGAAATTTCTGAAAGCCTGCATTTCTCTCAAGATAAGAATAATTAATTGCAAAAATAAAATTCCTTAAACATTTCAAAATTACCACTATCGAAAGAGCAATGATTAAACATTCATGAGTAGAAAACCACCAGTTAGTTATCGTAGTCAGAAATGGGAGCAAAGAATGGTAACAGTGACCGCATAATGCATGTCGTAGAATGTAAGTAAGAGATTTAGGCAGGGTTGCAGCCCCAACCTGTAAAAAAACTTAAAGGCATAATAAACTTTCAGCGATACACTAAACGGGAGGGGGAGGGATGGCGCCTGGATTTGAATGGGAAACCCACAGAGGAAACTGTCTGGCGGCATTGCAGGGAAGTGATCCCCAGGGGGGGGAAGTGGGGGGAAACCTGGAGGTCCACGAAGAGGAAAGTTGGATAACATACATGAAATGGAAAGGAAGGACACGGAGAACCCTTGGTCGGATGGCACGGGACATAAGGTCGTTGGTGTGTGAGTTTGCTGAGAACCCCTGCTCGACAGGGAGCTGAAAAATCATGATTATAATAAGTTAGAAAGACAAAAGCCAGTACTCCTACCGAGCACGTTAATAAAGTTGCAAATTGTTGAATATAAATATAGAGGTTAGTTGTGAGTACTGAATAAGCAGCTGTGAGCCAATATGAGTGGCTGTCAGTGAGAGCGAGGTAGGGAAGCTGTAGGGGACAGTTATATGTATAAAACACTTTTAAAGATTTTATGATGTGACAGCCGCCGCGATGGAAGTGCCTTAACCTCACCCGTCCCCACTGTCTTGTGGGTTTAGCCGACTTTTTAGTCGAAGCTTATCGTATAATTTCGGTAAACAGACAGAAGGAATAAAGGGGAAGCCACCGTCTTATTGTTCAGAGTGCCGTCATGAATCAAAACAGCTTCCATGTAAAATAGTGACGTTAAAGAAGAATTTCATAGACACCAACTTGTTCGGTTAAGATCTTCTTTTTTCTCAGGTGACACCCAACCGTCATCAAGCTACCGTTAGAATTAAATGTATGCATACCTTGACCTTAGTAGGATGGAATGTCAGAATATATGGTAGGATGCAGAGTTAGAAAACACCAAGAAAGAAATTAGAAAAATTAATGAAAATTTATTAGTATTATGTAAAATGCAATATATTGGAGTAAGCGAAATTTTAATTAACAGCAATTACAAAAGTATTTCGAAGGAAATAAATACGCAAAAGATTGTAGACATTATTGTAAATGCAGAAATAGCAAGATCTAAAAATGGATTTGTGTCAATATTAGATCCAGTTCTATTAGTCAGAATGAATGACATACAACTGGATATTAATTTTATGCGAATATACACATCAACATCGAAGAGTGAAAAACAGATAGAAAAAAAAAAAAAAAGAAATTGACACATTCTACAATTAAATTGACATGGCTGTGACATTTCTCAGAGGCAACACACTTTACTTGGAGATTTTAATGCAAAAAAAAAAAAAAAAAAGTCGACGATGTTACAAGTGGTTACAGCTTGGGAGAAAGAAACGAAAGAGTCGACAAACTGATCAAGCAGGTAAGGACACATGCTATGACAATAGGCAACACCTGGTTTAGATAATTTCCTTGTCGCCTTTGAACGTAAAAAACAGCAAGAAATGTTCGTTGTCAAACTTACTACATAGGCCTACTAGTATATAGGGGATTTAGAACTATAGCACGTTTCACTAGCTTTGCCCAACTTCAAAATGCTATATCTCAGCGAATATATAACGCATATAAGTGAAATTTTGTGTGTGAATTTGAAATGGTATAGACCCTATGAATTAAATTTTTCATTAAAATGCGGCCATTGGTTTCAATTTTCGTTTCTTTGCGATATAATATAAAATCCTACTTGCCAACACACATCACACGCACACATATTGAAATGTCTAAAGTAAATTATACGACCTCATTTGCACATTTTTGGTTTATCAAGCAATTGGCATGATTTTTGAGTGAAATGGCGTGAAATCGCACTTCTTGAACATAAAACAGTTTATATCCGGTGCAACGCGCACATTGTCAATCAGAGGTGTGTCTACAAAAATTATTGTGTGGTTAAGAAGGAAAAATGCGTCTGCGAGTACATTTTAAGACATTACAGCAAATCACAAATAGGATTTTTAAGTATTTCTGCAATGAAGCTACTCGAGGAAAACTATATCATTCTATTTCAAACCCACAAAAGAGGACTATTCACGCCTTGGGGATAAGCAAACGATCATTGCACCGCTGCATAGCGACATCTGAAATGTCTAATTCCAGTGTTTTACACACGAAAATTAGGCCAAGAATGGTGGATAATTTTGACAGAGAATTGATCCGCAGAGAAATTTGCAATATGTTTCACAATAATGAGGCAGTGACTTTAAGGAAATTGAAAATTTGGTTAAGAAAGAATAATGACATTGATATTTCCAAATCTACGCTATGGAGGACTATTAGGAGTTTGGGATTCACTTTTAGAAAATATGTTGGTGGTAGAAACCTTATTTGTGAGAAGCCTCATATAGTTGCAATGAGAAGCAAATATTTACGCGAGGTCAGAGAAATGAGAAGAGATTGTTATGATTTTGTGTATTTAGATGAAACTTGGATCAATGCGCACCACAGTAATGAACGAGAATGGCAATCATCTGATGGAACAACTAAGAGACTAGTACCAAGCAGCAAAGGACAGCGCCTAATAATTGCACATCCAGGAAGCAGCCATCATGGGCTTCTAAATAATACTGAAACTCATATATTTGTTTCAAAATCCACAGATAATGGGGATTACCATGCAGAGATGAATGGCAAGATATTTCAAGATTGGATTGTGAATCATGTACTTCCTTCCTTGGATAGACCGTGGTGTTTGATAATGGACAATGCCTCATATCACAACGTTGTGGCACCAGAAGATAATGTTTCTAATTCACCAGGTATTAAAGATGTAATAAAGATTTGGCTGACCATAAACAACATTCCATTCAACGAAATGTCCATGAACCTGAATTACTTGGAATTGTAAAAAAAGACACACAGCATACAAAGATATTTCACATAGACAAGGCAATCCATGAACATGGTCACAGATGTTTAAGATTACCTCCTTACCATTCTCACTTAAACCCAATAGAATTAGTATGAGCTAAAATTAAGGAACAAGTAGCAACAGAAAATAGAACGTTCAAATTAAAAGATGTTGAAATACTTATAAAAGCCGCCATCTCCAATATAGCCAGGGATTATTGGAAGAAAAGTGAGAACCATGTGTTACAAGAGGAAGAGGAATATTGGAAGAATGATGGTTTGTCCTTCATTCAGCCGAGATTGATTTTCAATTTCTCAGAGACATCTGATTATGATTCGGATGAAGTTTAATTTCTTTAAAGATGATTTTACCGTTATTTACAAGCACATTAGAGGAGCAACGTTCCATTATGATATTTATGAACCGCACAAAGAGGTGATACCCATTGAAATAATTAGATCAAGGAAGGTCCAATATATGTAGCGCATTAAATGTCAATGACAATCAATGTCACGAGTATCTCGCATGCAGATCATTTTAAGAAATCATCTTCAACACGTATTCAATTGCAAACGTGATTGCCTACATTATTGTAATAGTAGACACGCCTATGCCTAATCAATTCACAGAATCTGTGCATGAAGTGGTAAAATTTCTTTTCTCGATACACAATAATTAGTATGCCGACAAAGATCAAAGGATTTCATCCGTTTATGGGAACTGGACAAGATGCACAGATATAAAGTATATATTTGTTGGGTCTAACCCAATATAACATCGTATGCAAAAAATGGCATTAATACGTTAGACGGTTAATCAGATAATTACATTTGTTTGAGGGCAAAGCTAGTGAAACGTGCTATAGTTCGATATCTGTATCAACTTCGTGAAGAAAAGACTGCAGCAGCCATTAAATAATAATAATAATAATAATAATAGCCCCTTCAGTCATAACATTAACTGACTATGGGAATGCGCCCCTGAGGTGAGAGATCTCAGCTGCTTATTTTCCTGGTATTTCTTTTGACGTTTTCTCCTCTCTTCTGCTTGTTGTGTGAGCTTTTTTTCGCCCAAACTTAGGTGGCGTCGTAGATAGTATCGCTACTTCGTGCGATCGGCAACTCCATCCTCTCGGGCTGCTGGAGTTTGTAGTAGTATGTCTAGTGCCCTCATGTCTCTCTTGCACACATCTTTGAATCTCAGCTGCGGTCGCCCAACTGTTCTTTTGCCATCTGCCAGTTGTCCGTAGAAGATATCTTTCGGGATGCGACCATCTTCCATGCGGCGGACATGGCCAAGCCAGCGTAGTCTGCGCTGTCTAAGCAGTGTATACATGCTTTGAAGGCCAGCACGTGACAACACCTCGACATTTGTCACTTTATCTTTCCACGAAATGCCGAGGATGTGGCGCAGACACCGTAGATGGAAGGTATTGAGCCTTCTTTCTTGCTTAGCATAGGTTGTCCATGTAGCCATTATATATGGCTAATAGAAAAACAAAGAAGTTAAGAAAAGTAAGTAGGGTATCACAAATATCAGGCTAGCTTTATCCTTACTTAATGTCAGAAGGAGGAAAGGAGGGAAACGTTGCATGCCATAAAATACAGAATTGATACAATCCTATTTAAAAAAAAAAAAAAAAAAGTGTACAGAAGGACAAGCCGGAAAATGCAAGAAAAGTGAATACTTTCAAAGATTAACAGAAATCATACCTGCAATTAAAATGACTGCACCAACAGCTAAAATGAATAACAAATGCAATTTTTAACTTATGTTATGTAAACAAGAAAAAATTTTAAAGAAGTCAAAGAAGAATTTGAAAGATTAAATAAAGAAATAATAAACAAATAAGAACAGCGAAAAGAAGCCTGGCAAAACCAAAGATGTGGAGAGCTTTTGCCAAAGGGCATTACAGTAAAGACATACAGTACATGTACATGCATATATACTGTGGTAAAGTGGGATGTTATAAATATTTATAGGGGACTTAGTGTACTGACTGAGATCAGCTGTGAAGGTATCTGTATCTAATAGGTGTAGTGTTTTACAGATAACCTTACTTGCTACCACATTATATCTCAGTCAGAATTATTCTGGAATATTGTGATGACTACGTTAAATGTCTAGGGTATGTATATGATGAAGTGTAAGTCACAACAACAACAGACAGATAAACAATTTAATTTATTCCACCACACTTGACAACACTGTGACACTCACACACATGTAACATTCTATAAGACTATCTTAAATGAGTCACTGGTAAATTTTCAAATATCAATATGTATTAAGTACCTTCATTAATATTTATGTCCTGATTCAACTACAAAGTGAACCAGGAATCACAATCAATTTTAATTACAATTTATATGTACAGGATTTATCAATATGAACTTTGTAGTGACCTATTTTATTAATATTATCCTATGTGTGTCAGTTGTGTAGTAGTAATATGAGGTAATACTGGTTTTGTTTTTTCAAGCTATGTTGTTATTTGTCATCATGACTTCAAGTGTTTGTTTATCTTGTAAGTAGTATGGGGAAAAGTTCACAGTCCTATCAATTTAAACACTGTATTTTCCCTCTGGTTTATTATAAAGTCAGATTTTGAGGGGGGGCATAATGTTGAGCTCCACTGGCCACATAGGCTTATCTTTCGTGATGGCGGCAGGAAAAGACTCCTCTGCTCGATAGCCTCCCTGTGTTCTGGAGACACCTCACTGGTCACTATCTGGACCCAGGAGTATGCTGTCAGCCTCTAGGTTCAGCAAAGCTCAGACCAGGTGCTGCTCAATAACTTTTGGACCACAGTCCAACAATTCATGTAATAATACACAGTTACGTTGAATGGCAATGAATATAGCACAACTCGATCTGCCGATGTCCCAGGCTTTTATTTAGAAAAATATGCACTGGTGCTCAACGCACTGGTTCTGTAGTAAGTTTATTTGAACATGTGGTGGTGACCTGACGCCTCTGATTGACTATATTCGCGGGTCTAACCAATCGTGCCATGTTTACCCAATCGTTTGAAAAAAAGTAATCCTACTCCCGTTTCCCCTGACAACAAAAGATAGTATTTATAGCCCGACTAATCGTGTTTAGCCTTACATTTCTTGCGCTCCAATCAAATCGGATTTAACATGGAGACCCATTTCCCGTACAATGGTGGGGTGAAAATCTGCCACTGAGCGATTCTGATTTAGGTGTTGTCCTGGACCATCCCTCACTATTTCTTTTGGCTATAATTTGGTAATTCCTAGACTATTTGCGTAACGTTTAACATATTCTTGTCAGCAAGTCCTAAGGAACCCAAATATACAAATTTAAAGGAGCTAAGTGGCTGCGTTCAAAATATGCATTTTCTACTAACTACATACCTCAGTTCACTTCGAATACGATTACTGGTGTCTTGGTTGGTACTGTAATGTTCTTCAAAACACGTAAACCAGTATAATAGTCATGTTTCCTAAAGAAGCGTTTTGTGAGTTTTTAAAAACTAACTCTCGTGTGTGTAGTGTACTCGTGATGAGAAGTAATGGTGTATCGCGAGACGCGATAGTTTTAGTGTTGCATGCGTTCCTGCTTTTCAGCCTCTCCCTTTTTCTTTCTATCTTTGCGTCCTTCTTCTTTCGTTTTTGTGTAACGAGTTAATGTATAAAATGACATGAATGGTAATTTTAACAATCTAGGTCAGATTTAGCGTATCTCAAGGTTTTTCCTCTAGAAATGAGATTACACATTTTATTGTTGGGTTGGGAAACGCGTGTATGGCATCGCAAAGGCTTTTACTAGCAACGTTAAAACGATTTACAATTTTGTCAGACGCCAGGAGATAAACAAGGGGATTTCGAGTACATCCATTGTGACAGCAAATGTTCTTTTAATCATTCTTCTGTCGTTTATATAGAATTTATGTGTATTACCCATTACATTTACCTGATATATTTTAGTATATTTGGATTAGAAATTTCCTCCACGCCTCATTATAACGAGTTAACCACCAGTCCAGAAGAAACACAATACAGATCCTACTGGCAGATTTGAAGACTTACACTGAGAAAAAATAATAATTACTCATTCTTACGATGTAAAGATAAATCGTTCCCGAGAGAACATAATAGAAAAATGGGCAGAATGACAATAAACTAGATTCTCCATGATGAACGTATCGAACACCATTTGAAAATCGACAACTACTGTAAAGTTGGCAAACCCATCCAACTCGTGTTGAGGAATGAGAATGCTTGGTTGTTGTTCGTCCATCACAAGTGGATGAAGACCACTCTGTTTTCATCCAATTAAGTTAGAATGTTAGGATAGGTCCCCCAATGAGTACGAAGTGACCTGATGAAGCCCGATGCGGGCCTGAGAAGGATCTCGAGACAGTGTGGGCAGGGAATGTTTTAGCTCCATGTGAAGGTTTATAATTTCACGATCTTTTCTAGCTTGTCTCCGCTGTTCCGCTGCTGCTCTTCTGGAAGATATCGCATGCCACTGCACCTTTACGAAGAGATGTGCGCCCAGGCAGTTCGTCTTGCTGCTAGCAGCAGCTTCCCATGTGGTCTGGGTTTATGTTGTACAAAAGGTTTTTTTAATGAAGCCTTAAGCGTGTTTTTGAAGCGCTTTTTCTTATGGCCACCATGGTGAGCGTTTCTACCCTTCTGCATCTCACCATAAAAGAGTATCTTTGGCATCGATGGTCCCAGGCAATGCGGACTACATGACCTGCCCAGCGAATCTGTGACTGCTGCATCAAACAGAATAAGTATCGATTTCTAGGGGTATACCAGCTCTGTCAAGAACGGCGTATACCGGGAATCTTGTTCTTGCCATTTGATGTTCATTATCTTCCTGAGACAGACTGTATGGAAGTGGTTGAGCTTTTTTTACGTGGCGCCTGTATCCAGTCTATGTTTCGCATGCATAAAGCAGCACTGGAAGCACCGCAGCCCTGTGTCCCTTCAGCATTGTCTGTAGACTAATGCCACTTCGATGCCAAACGTTGGTGTATAGTCTGCCAAATGTGCTGCTGGCTTTGGAGATCCTGGTGTTCACCTCATCATCAATGACGATGTTCTGGGATAGTGTACTACCAAGGTATGTGAACCTCTGTTCACAACATTCAGTTTCTCACCATTTAACCTTGATTGACTGGAACTCAGTATAGAAATTGTGAGGGAGCTGGTTGGTACATCTAAGGTACATGATTTCTGTTTTCCCGTGTTGATGGTAAGCCCAAAGTTGGAGCAGCTTCGGAGAATCTATCAACGCTACGCTGCAGATCAGCCTCTGAACCAGCACTGAGGGCACAATCGTCAGCAAACAGAAGATCCCCGCTTGATGGTGTGTGATTTGACCTTGGTTTTTTGCTTGAAGCCCTCCTAAGGTTAAACAATTTTCCATCAATAACGATATCCTGATGTCGAGTTCCTGTGTCCCCGTCCTCTGAAAGCATCAGTCAGCATAGCAGAAAAACATGATACTGAAAAGAGTCCCGGTTGCAAGTACACACCCTTGTTTAACTCCCATTTTGAGACTGGAAAGGCTCCGATAGCTCACCGTTTTTTCCTGAACTCTAGCCTGCATTCCAACTCATGCAGCGCTGCACTATTGAGATAAATTTCTCATCTTTGGGCAGCCGTATTTTGCAATGATCTTCCATAGACCCTCTCTACTGACCGTGTCGAAACGCCTTTGTCAAGTCGATGAAAGCTGTGTACAGGTCACAGTGCTGTTAATTGCATTTTTTCTATGAGCTGTCTTGCAGCACAACATATCACGCGGTGGTTTCCACGTTCTTTCGGAATCCACACTGACTTTCAGGAGTAGAAGACCTTATGTCAAGATGAGCCGTAAGGCGATCATTAAGAAGGATTCTGGCAAATATCTTCCCCAGCGATTGATAGTAGTGAGATGCCTCGATGATTGTTTACAGTCTTGGCGATTACCACTTTACGTTTATAAAGATGTATAATTGACGCATCCTTAGATTGTGTGGGATGGTTTCACATCTGCCACATTTTGCTGGAAGATCATGTGAAGTTTTCTCACTATCAGAACTGTACCGCCTTCTTTAAATTAGACCTCAAACAGGAATTGAATCGGAGACCGGGGTCCTTTCCACCTAGGAAAGTTGACGAAATCGCTTTTATGAGTCTCCTCCATAAAGTCGGTATATCATCTAGTTCGCTTCATTTATAGGAATTTGGGGCATGTCGTGACTTCATGGCGCTATCAAACGTCATAATAGATCGCATTGTGGCTTGTTCAGAATATTTATTATAAATTGTTCGACCCATCGATGTGGAGAATTTTTTCCTTGTCTTCTAAGTTAGTTGTTTAATTCCATCTCTGCATTAAGCGAGGGAAAATGATCCTGATGATGTTTGCGACCAAATATGACCGCTTGTATGTGGAAGTGTAGAATAGAAATTTTTCAATGGTCGATGGCTGTCAGTCAAAGCGCTTTGAGCTCATCTTGCTTGATTACTCACCCATTGAATCCTCGCATACTGGCGTAGTTTATGTTGACGATTTAGTCGCCATGTTGATGAACAGCGACTTTCTTGGAATGAAGATTTTGGATCATAGTAAATATGCTTTAAGGAGATGTGTTTTCTCAGCCAACATCTTCTATATACATCTAGTTCGTCATCGAAAAACCTTCATTTTGTTTCTTGGATGACTGGGGACGCAGGTCCTCTGTAGCAATTCTTGTAGATCTGCCTGCATAAGCTTTCCAATTCTAGTTTCCGCGACTTGGGCCGTTTCTAACGAGGAATAGAT
Source organism: Oreohelix idahoensis (assembly GCA_024509875.1). Classification (NCBI taxonomy): domain Eukaryota; kingdom Metazoa; phylum Mollusca; class Gastropoda; order Stylommatophora; family Oreohelicidae; genus Oreohelix; species Oreohelix idahoensis. The sequence goes on along the minus strand of JAMPIV010003088.1, from coordinate 30,080 downwards.
TTAGAGACGGTATTTCTAGGGTTAGGTGAATGACTGTTTAATTTTTGTCTTCTTTAGTTTGGTAAAAATCCAGCATTTTTGGGGGGATAGGTGTTGGTGCCTTTCACTGAGGCCGCCCTGGCAGGTTGGATTACGAAATATTTAAGTTTAGGACACATGAGATGAGTGGCTCAGTTCCAGAGCAATATCGGCCACCACAACATTGGTCTTTGTCACCCGGACATCTTGCTGTCTTTCTTCCTACAAGTACTTAGTCAAATTATGTGGCCAATGTGTCGAGTGAGGGTGCATTCAGGAGGTCCTGTTGCGATAGGAAGATCGATTCAAATGGGTGTTGTGACAGGATATGTTACTCGCAAGTCTGAAGAAGTCCATTGCTGGTTACAGCGACCCCACGCCGTACTTTCCGATAGTGCCATTCCAGGAGATGTTATCTGAGCCTACTCTTGCCATTAAAAGTCACCAAGGAATAATAAGCTTATCTGCTTTGGGAACTGATGCCAATGACTGCATGTAGTTCTTCGATAAAAACTTATCTTGACGTCTATCCTGGTTTGGTCATAGTTGGTGCTATACGCAGCTAATGATGGTGGCATGTTTCTTCTTCTCATAATAGCAGCGGATCTTGACCGTCCATGAGTAGGTCCATTTATTCCCTTTGGGGCTCCGCTAATTGCCAATAATTGCTGTTTTTGATGCAAATCACAACCCTGCTTCTGTCTTTCTTCAATTCATCTTCCCGCTCCAATAGAAATTGGTATAAAACATGCACCCTTTTCGCAATAGTTGGCCCTCCGCCTGCAAGTCGCGTTTCACTCAGTGCTCGCTATGTCCAATGTTGTAATCTGGCCAGTTACTCTCCCAATCTAGGGCAGTTTCGCCTGCTCGGTCTGTTTGTGTTAACAGTCCTTTGTAAAGTAAAGTGCGAACATTCCTGGCTATAGGAATGAGGGGGAAAAAATCTGTCCTTTCTTTATTCCTTTAATGTGTTGGCCGCGAAGTTTGGGTACCCACCTACAGCGGTATAGCTGGTTAGGTAATGGTGGGAGCAGGCAATGTTTTCCCTAGGACACTTTTCTAGCCCCTTCCTATGCCATGGAGGTGAGCAGTGCTTTCCTAAAGAGGGCTGCTAGAGTCAAGGGGCTGCCGAATCCACCATGCTGCTCCCGATCCAGGGAAGAACGACTATGTCTGAGCCGCCTGGTGTGTAGGTCTGCGACTTCGACTGCCAGCGCACCACAGCCTGCCGCTTCGCGCTCAACCCATCGCACAGGACTTGTTGTGAGCCCCATGGTATAGGGATGAGTGGGATGAAAGTTGTGACTTGCGCAGTTGATTTGGTTTAAAGTGGAGGAAGAGGTTGCGCATTTTTCGACTAAAAAGAGTATGGCTGGCGTTCCTCAGTTTAATCCAGTGGAAGGACTCAAGTATGACGATGGAGCTTGAAGCCAGGTGAAGTGGACCTGTCCATGGCTTTGCTACGTGCCTACGCTATCTTACGCTCAAAGCGCGTTGGTGGTAAGAGCTGCCATGCATATGAAACCAGGTGATTTTTCCTGCGGCTTTTTACGAATCCAGGTCTTGCATGCCATAGCTACGGCAGACCCTAAGGCCCAACGCTATATTATCCCTGACATAGAGCTCCCTCGCCTACTCTTATAGACGGATTGTCAATCGCTTCGGGGGTCGCCGCATCGCTCGCAAGCTTGACTGTTTGTGGCGCAAAGGATGAGTGAGTGGATGTAGGTTTGAAAAAGGTGGAGTAGATTGCCTGACTTTGGGCTGATGCAGGGTGCTTAACAGATATGGTTTACGATATGGAATGAGGAAATAGAGTACAGCGTGGCAGATGTACGTCGTGACCTCACATAGAAGTGCTCACATAGAACTTGTGTATATGACCTACGCAGTGGATACATAGGTCCAAGATTCATCTCAGAAATCCATACTTATTGCTTTGCCAAAGAAGACGACTATATATGCAGAAGCGACTTCGACTCGAGATGAAATCTCATGAGTCATGTGACCAAAATACACCCTAGACTGTTAAGATTAGGATTGGGACGGCATTTCTAATACGTGCCATTAGTGTCTGACCAGTGTGCTCTGTGGGTGTACAAGACTTCACACAGCGTGACTTATGCCATAAGTCACGTGAGTCTGATATTAGCCCTGTTAGCACCAAACGCAGATACGTACTTATGCTTTATCCGAACATTTACTATGTCTTGAACAAGTGTAAGATTAGGAGGAAGGAAACTAGGAATAACCCAGTCAAAATTGACCAGGTTTTTATGGCATCCATTCTTATCTGCATGCATGGTAAAGAAGCTTTAAATTAAACACCCCTAACTACACACTACGAAGGATTTGAGATACATTTAATACACCATACAAAAATTGTCTGTGCTATTACCCCTCAACCTAGATTTTAGCCGGAGCCTGTCAAATCCTTATTTTTCCCGTCCGAAGTTAGTCACAAGCACCTCCGGGAGAGAGTATGTGCTGAAATGCCATTAGCCAAAACGATCATATAGGTTCTGTGCACCAGAAGTCCCTGCAGCCGGAGTCTACTATTAATAGTCACTCCGCTGTAGAATAGTTGTCATGAGATTCTTTAGTCTCCCTAACCTACGCAATAACAAGTCATAAATAATTAACTGATAACTCTAGGAACAAACACACTTCTACTATAAATTGAAGAATAACAGATTAGATGAGGCAAAGGCTAGTTGCAGTGTAGTAGAGTAGTTGCTGACAAAAGACGTAGTGCGATTATGCGCGGTTAACTATGGCGCAACCTAAAGTCCAGCCATAGATAACGTTGATTTAAGGACATTTGCCACAGACATACCATTCTAAAATCTTTGTTAAAACCATGATTGTCTTCGCGACAACGTATAGCTAAATCTCACATTGAGTCCGACTTGAGACCAAATAAAGATACACTAAGCCAAAACTGTTAAGATAAGAAGTGAGACGCGAATACAGTAACTAACCTTATCACTAAACTATATAAATGACAATACTCGAGTGATGAACAAGTGTATGCACGTAGTTTACTTAACAACAAGGCCTAGAGAAGTTAAAGACACAAACAAACGATTATTTACTAACCCCGCTCATAGAAAACAAATTCTAAAAAAAAACGATATAGTAATTTATTACGGCAATCGTAAAACATCAGTCTCAACGTATCGATACAAAGTAATACGTACTTTGTCAAAAGTTGTCTATCTATAAGACATAAAGCAAAGGTATTTGACATGAGTGACACAGGGATTTATTGGAAATTAGTGGAGTAAAATACTAGAAAAAGTAACTCCCAAAATTGACAAGGTTTATTAATTATGAGCTGACATAGTCCATTCTTACATTTATATTCATAATTATATGATGGCTCCATGCAAATACTTTAAATTAGAATATTTTGTTACTCTGAAGACAACCATCTCAAAAATCCGTAGCATTTGTTAATGTTAAATTTTTTATATGTTAAGACATATGATGACTTAAATACCAGTGTTTTTACGACATGCCTGCCTGTCGAAACTAACTTCTTTGATCTTCTTCTTTATAGTCGTTTGCGTACCTGAAAAGAGACGATTGTGTATGCGTGTTACCCGATTATTACTTAGTACGAAGCGAGCTTTCGACGTGTTATTTACTCCTGCCTTATTCGTTCGGCCCAGACAGCAGTCCGCACTTCTATTAAGCGATCCACTAGCATTAATAACTTAGGGACAGAGTCTTATGATGTGGTTTTTTAGCCTGATCTCCATTTCTAATCGATACCCGAACTTCTCTTCATCAGTCGGTAATCGCGAACCTGCAGTGATGCAGACTGTTTACCAGACCAATGACACTACAAGGAAGGTGGAGAGAGTACGTGTCTTGGTCATGTCTCGTGGTTTCGGCTCCAAGCAGTCCAATGTCTACGAGTGCGAGCCAGAAAGACAATGGAACAGTAGAGTTGCGGATATAGTATCTTTTGATTGTGCTGTTTTGATTTAATCTGCATCTCCGCGACATTTCCTGATACTCCAGTGTTTCATTGTTTGTACTTGGAAATTTTATTCAATTGTGTTGTTAGGCAATCGTTCCATATTCAAACTTTCATTGGCACACGAGTTCCATATTGGCTGCACGTTTTCAATTTTTCGATTTCGAGAGCGATAAATTAACTTTTCAAATACTCTACAGCTAATGGGAGTTGCAACATGAGTTTGGACAGTGTAGGTACAAAAAATTGTATTTTGTTATCACTTCGGTAAATGTGACCCAAAATCCGACGTTATTTACGCGCGGTTAAATAATGGTAACAGTGAGGTATATTATATATATCCAACAACTGATTATGTAAAGACGATGAACAGATTGTAATTAGACCGAGAACACTTCATGAAAGATAGGTAGATCAAATTTAAAAAAACAAAAATATTGTCCGCATCGTTTTGTATGTTCTTAATACATAACCTATTCGGTTTTTGATAATAGCGCGTCATATCCAAATTAAATAAATGACCTTTAGAATCTAACCAAGCCATATAGATAAAATGAGATCAATTGATAAATCATTGGTCCCTGGGAAAACATACTATAATAGTAGTGACAGTAATGATACCTATAACTGAATTACGCTTGATGACCACAAACCAGAAAAAGACAAACATCATAAAAGTATTATAAGAAAATAATTGACCATAAAAGTAAAAAATCAAGTCCCAAAGCCTAGAATAGCAAAAATGAACATAAAATAAAATGTGCACCATTGTCTTAAAGAATAAGAATACATCTCCTCCAAACGTCACACTCTGAAAATGAGGTTAAAGAGTGAACGTTTTATCATAGTTTCTCAATATATGGCGAGCAGGTTTAATAATATCTAGACTGGAAGGATGCATCTTAAGTATGTGTTTAGGGGCGAGTAGAATGTCCACATAGAACTCCAGTGTACAGTAACATATGAATAATAGTGATTTAAATACCTAAGTTCAAATGCGAAATAATTCCAGTAGGGGAAAGTAAACCAAGTGATTTTTCTTGATCGTATGTACAAATAGTAGCAAGAATGCAATTTATTGTGTATTGTTAAATCCGAATTGACGCACTTAATTGTCACTCCTCGGGGCAAAGCCCATAGAGTCACTAGTGTGAATTTCCTCCCTCATATAATGTCGAAGAGTTGCGAATGCTAATCCAGTTCCTATAGCCCCCTGCAGGGTTGATAAGAAAACACGTACGGATGCACCTCTTTAATTTTGGTCATTATGTCATGTTTCGTCCATCTCTATCTGAGCCTTACGTTTGTATGCGCAAATTCTAACAGTCTTTATACCTTTGATGATTTCATCTATTGCAGGTCATTTCTCAAACAGTGTGATCATTAAAATTGGTTCCCTCTGTAGTATAGTCTCCCTAACCATATCTATTACACGCACTATAGTGTTGCACTTTTGATTGCTTACTTAGTCTGGTACCTGACTTTTTCAATAAAAAATACCAACCGAGTTTACATACCCCAGCCCATGACCCGAGTAGCTGAGGTATAGTATATTTAAGCCCCACAACCAGCATCATAATTGTTTTGAAGACTGGCAGCTTCTAACGAATATTTTTCCGCATTTCATGTCGCATACCAACCGACTATGAACCTATCCTAAGCATGACTGATAGTCTGACACAATGATAGTCCTTTGTATGAATGAAGTTTCAGTTATTCAAACTTAAGTCAGACAGTAACAACCTCTGACGCCTATTCTCATTTCACGTTAAGACTGAGCTGGAAGTTGATTATCAATTGTATAGTCAACCGTCAATGGTCTTTCGGCGACGAATTCTGCCTGCAGCCGATGCTAAGAATTCCCATACATTGGGGAATTTGTCTATTCATCTTCTCATATGTAATACAGTCATCGGATCCCAGACCCCGAGCACCTGTGTAAAACTACATAGGGCATCATTCTATCTCTCCGTAGGAACGAATTCATGTATCATTTGTTTAATTTCTCTATTCAGCTTTTTGCATGATCGCCTGACATTTTTCTACACTCTCTTTATTGCCATGCTGATGATGACACCGCTGTCTGGCAGTTAAATCCATTTCTGTACCATCGGATATACCTACCAGGTCTGTATCCACCTTGAATAACATTGGTACGACTAGGTTCGCCATCTATTACTTTTTGGAACGCGTTGTAAGCTGCCTGTTGCCAAGTCCATGAGCCATTCTTCATGCTGTATTGAAAGAAGATGGTAATTATGTTTTCTATTTATACTTAATTTATGGTCTCTCCCGACTTATGAATCTGTTTAGGCAGTTTAATCTAAGCGAGGTAACATTTCTATCGTGGTGAGGACATATCAAGATAATGTTTTGCAACTATTGTTTGAATTATAAATTGAACGAGACGATAGTAGTGTATTTGGCGGTCTCTATGGGGATGGATGGACGTAATGATGTTGCAGCAGTCAACTAAATGGAAATGTTTACAAGTACAGTACAATCAATCATTGACTCTTCGTGTTATCCAGAATGCCCCGTCCAAGCGGAAGACGAGTGTGATATGAAATTTCGCTTCGTGTTCCAATACTGAGTAATAGATGTTTTTATGGTTGTGATAAGAGTCCGCCACGAGAGATATGTATGATTGAATATACATTATCTAAAAAGATTATTTCATTCGATTCTTATTAGGTCAACCCGTTTCCTCTACTTTATAATCTGCTACTTTTTAGAATCCTTTTTTTTTCTTATTCTTTTTTCGCATGTCTGTGTGTGAATTGGGTAAAATAATAACTCTTCCATTCAAGGAACCATCGCCTGTCTCCTGTTCTTGATTTAGCAGACTATCTTTACATTTTTATTGCTGTTAAGGCTTTAGTTTCATTGAGTTAGAACCGATATATTTGATGAGAAAATTAATCGTTTTCCTAATATGTTTACAGGAGCATTAATTGTATGTGCAACGACACGCGTCTAACATTTTCATCTGACACTAAAGCTTTCATTCCTCATCTACGGATTAGGAGGTTTTTATCTCAGGTGATGGATGTGAGAAGGCGTGCGCAAACATCATCGCTCGGAGATGCCAGTGAGAGTAGGCGGCAGGTGTTAGAAAGAACATTTGGAACCGCAACTTATCCTTTTTTTATTGGCGTACGTCGAGTAGGAATGTAGGTTATGTAAACGGGACGTATTCGGTTTTTCGATAATAGGAATGAGATCATTTCCTTTTCCATTAAGAAATTAAACCACAGTAGTTTATATGACATTTATCTATACTTATGTCCCGTACTCGTCGCAGTATTTCTCTAGAACTATACGTATCTGCGTTCTAGGAAATTCACTTAATATATCATTATGTAGTTCTTAGTAATTCCGAGTTTTGTGAGATAAGGAGTTCTCTATTATTCTAGTTTTGAAGGTATAATATATATATTAAAAAATTATATTATATTATATAAAGTAAATATATTAATACTAGAAAAATATTAATGTATATTATATATTATATATAATCTATATTTAAAATTAATATTATTTATATAGTATTTATATAATAAAGTTAACAGATTAATAAGTTATTTATATATGGTGTAGTAAGTTGAGGATAGTGACTAGAGTATGAAAAATTGAAGTCCCTGAATGATGGATGATGAAAAGTGATTAGCGTAGCCGAGTTGAATATCGAGTCGCAGGGCTCTTGCTCTCTGGGATTTGTAGTGAAACACAATTTAGTCAACGTGGATCCCCACGCGGCTCATCTTTACTTCTTTTCTTACTGTTTTATACCACATCCTAGCCACGCTACCGGGTCACAAGGCAGTTCAGCAGTGTCCTCCATGATTTCACAGCCTATGTCGTCCTGTGTAGGTGGCAAGCAACAAATTGGATTTCCACTTGCTCGGTATTTTCCCGGATGGACCATCCTGTATCGTACATGCCCACAACTCTGGTTCCAATATTAAAAGTCTGTAATCTTTTGCATCTTGTTCAGTCATGCCCTCCATCATCCCCTTCCCGCCAGGTTGAGTTTATTTGGTCCGGTGACTCATTCACTCTTTTCGTTGTTCCTTCAGGGTGATCCACAGAAGCATAGCTGTTTGCCTTGTTTTGAGGTGATGAGCATCTTGGGTGACCTCCTTCTGAGGTATGTACTAATCCCTCTAAGCTCCTAGCGTCCGCTGCCATGCTATGATGGAGAGTGCATTCCTCTAGAGTAAGCTTCTGCTACGAGTAACAGATTCACTATTTGGTTTATTTATGTGATATTTACGTAGGCCCAAATAGTAATCCGTAAATTTTCCTTAGGACATGGTTGGTGAGTGAAAAAGAGGGACAATTTCTATCGACAATTCTCTTCTCTGTATCTTACAGCCACATTCCCAACCATATGAGAAGCACAGAAAGCACACAGCTCTGAATATACATCTTCTTAATTGTTGTGCTATGTGCTGATTTGGGTAGGACTACAGAAGTTGTTCTAGACGCTCTCTATAAGAAGTGCTGGTTTCTTTGCCTTATTAATTCTGACATCACTGCCGGCTCATTAAGTAGGGGCAACATTTCCACGTGGCAATTTATACCAAAGTTGGATAATAATATAAAACCTGTATAACATGTTATCATTGCCGAGGATCCAGGAGTTTCCGGTTGCCTTAGGGAGTAAACCACCCTACTGCCTATCTCTTAGAGCGATTATAATCAAGCATCCTCTCTACAAACCATTTGTCACGCCCCCTATGTAAGAGTTGCCGAAAGCTTATCGGAGAGCGTTATCCTCACAAGGCTTGGGTGTCCCCAGAACGACGAAGTCAGTTTCACGCCTTCGTTTAACAAACACCTTCATTGCTAACCAGAGATGAGCGCTTGAAATTCCGCTCGCAGGACCAGACAAACGGGGAACAAGTCGAGCGGTAGATAGTTGGGTAAATCTGGTACATGGAGGATTTGCGGACGGCGCAGTAAAACCGCAGAAATAAACTGTGATATAAAAATAAAGTTTTGTGAAAGTTCAGCGTGTCCCCCTATGAATCCTCTTCAATTCTTAATGACTATAATGAGGACCAACTCTGAAGATATGGGCGTTATTATCTATATGCGCCCAGAGAAGGTCCTGAATAAAAGTTCACGAGCTAAAAGAAACAAGATTTCTCGCGAAATCTATTCGATATTGGAGACTTAAAATTCATTTCGTGTTTGTTCCACTGTGGTAGATATATTAGGTTTCTAGTGAACAGGTTGGAATAGATCTTATCATTTTGATTTTCACTGGGATTTTGTTGTTAATTGTAAAACAATTAAGAATTACAAACCCATCTAAAATGTTTCCAGTTGTTAAATTTAAGCTGTATAATATCTATAACGTTTATTTCCCAATAAAATAGAGTACTTAAATTTATTTTAGAAGGCACGCTAAAGGCGATTTATTAACCAATTAATACAGTTTAGTTTCATGTTATATTATATCTAGGGTGATTTTTAGAGACCATTAAGACTTGCGGAGAGGTATTTTCTCTAAAAGTATAAAATAAACTGAAATACAGCTATTGTTTAAATATCGTTCCTTAAATCAGTAAACTTAGCGTCCCGTCCAGAATAATGATTTTCGTATTTTTGGTGTTGTTTGAGTTCATATTTTCTGTTTTTATTTCACATAGGATAGATCATAAACCCTTTGCGTCCGCATCAATCTATAGAGTCACTCCAGACCTCGGGATGCTCCGAGTTCTAACCATCCAGAATTGTGATTAAACCTTTAACTAATAATGTCTTCTTTGTGGCGAGAGCCCTGTTCGGTCTCGCTCTCTTAAATTTAACATGTAGAGCAGAAGGCAACCCGACAGAACATTTAAAATCTCATTAAAGCAAATGCATTAAATTATGTAAAAATAACTGGAGAAAGAAGAACAATTCCCAGAAGCCGCTATATATAATTTTTTTACCTGACTCTACTGTGGAAAATGAAAAGATATTCTTTCATATTCCTGTGGTACAGTCCTGTTATTTCCCACTGGACTTTAAACTCCCGAACAAATACATTAGACTCACTAGGTCAGGTCATTGAGTCATGCAACGCGTATCAGAAGTTTCATCGCCCCACCCATCCAAGTCGGTTAAATCCACAGGTGACCACTACCTTCTCATAACTTATACCTGTGTACATTGGCCATCACCAGAAGAAACTATTTAGATATAAAAACAATTAAAAAACCAAGAACACTAATGCTTTCGCCATCAAGCGATTTACAGGGAAAATTTGTCGTGAACGCCAATCCCGATAGTCTGGGGCTGGGAAAACGAAAGGAAAACGACTCATACATCATTTGTTGAATAATGTGCTCTAGTCGTTTATGTGTCTATTCTACAATGGGATTTTGCCAGATTGACTTAACGACTTCGTTAAGTGTGAAATGGTGTGGTGGCCCATCGTTTAGGCGATGCATGAGTGACTGAGATTATATTTAGCAAAACTTAAAATTTTCTTTTACTTTGTAAATACTCCTTTTACGACTTCATTCACTGTTATTTTTTTCCTCTCGTAAGGGGGGGGCGGTGGGGTGGGTGGGGCTTCGTTTACATTTTCTTTATCACCCCCTCCCTTAAACCTGCTTTTCAAATGGGAGTGAACTTGGAGAATACTAGGACTCTGTTCCTACACCCCATACTAAATAGTTAATAACCCCTATCAACAATAAATTTTTAATCTATCTTTTGGTTAAAATTGTCTCTTTCTGAAACTACTTGTCTTTGGACTGGGTTTTTTTGTCTATCCAAGCGGGAAGGGGCATATTGGGATAGTACTATTCAAAGGCCCCCCCCCCCCCCCCCCCCCCCCCCCCCCCCCCCACTCGTTAAATTGTATTTTTCTGTAACTATGGACCTTTTGACTGTACCATGCTAAATGTTTGTAATTTTGGTTTAAATGATAATTAAAAACTCCATAAACCTTAAATTACTGTGTTGGCCCGATCCATTACCCATAACTGTGTTTTATGTAGTTGTGTATTCACGTCGGTGTGTTTGTAGCACCAAATTGGTGTGTGTACATGAGTGTGTGAGTAACTGGCAAAAATTGGTTTAGCATCAGGAGAGGTTGTAGAAGTCCATACAGATAAATAAAATTGTCGTAAGATAGGCAAAATCGGAGAAATTACCCCGATTTCAGAGACTGCCCTTACTCTTTTCCACAGCACCAATTGTGAATCAAACTATCCATTTCTTAACCCTTACTATTCTCACAGAGCCATCACTATCATTCCCCACTCGGACGGGGACCACTATTTTGCAAAGACCTATCTCAAATAAAAATTTACGACAGCAGAGGAATAAGTGGTGATCGCCTAGTTCCATTTTCACTAGTTTTATTTCTGAGTTAGTAGAGTGATTGACATGATAATTTAGTAGCTATAAATCTCTCTCTAAGTTTTACAGTGGATTAGCAGAATAATTAATAATTTCTAGCGAAAAAAAAAAAACTCATTCAGCTATAATTGAATTTAATTAACAACTGCTATTACTTAGTAGAGAATATTTTAACTAAACTAAATTAATACACAGAGTCATCACTGAGTATTGACGAAAGATTATTACGTATTCTAATTCATGAGGGATTGATTTTTGGGTAATGACTATAATTTATTTCACTGGAGTTTTAAACGATGAGCACAAGCTTAAAGCTTATAGTTTCTTAGATTTTAATAAATAAACCGAAGTGATATATATATGTTAATTGTACGCGAGGTAGACATAGAATATGTGTATAATATTTATGTATTCTATATGTTTTTTCTTCATACAGTATTCTGGGGTAAGCCCCAACATCTAACCAGCGGTGTAGTACATATGAGTAAAATCTGAGAAGAAAAAACATTTGTGTCCTTAAATACGTGGGTTTACAAAGTAAAACCTGTCTGCAGTGCGTTTGCATCCAGACACTGACAGAGTACCCATTTCACGACGAACTTTAAGACTAAATGAAGTAAAACTGGGCCGATCGCGCCAGATTAAATTCCTCCTAAAAAAATCTCTATTACATGCAGCCCTGTGGCGAAGTATATTACAGATCAATAAACATTTCCCGAACATTTTGACTAATTGTGGGTCTGTGACCAAGAACAATATACACTATTGATATCGAGAAGTTATCAACCTGGCATTTCCGAAGTACTAGAGAAACCTCGAGTTTCTGACAATGTGAGCCCGTTTAAAAATTCTTATCTGACCGTGATTCAAGTGACACTAACAGTAATCAGACAATATAGTTAAAGTGAAAGCTACCCCGGAACATTGGATGAAACCTGATCTGCAGAGCTTATTAGGTTTCACTTTACCAAAAAACGAAATACAGATTGACGTTACAGTGTGTGTGTACCTGAAGTTTGCGCCAGACGGCGGAACGCCAGCCAGATTGTAATGTAAGAAAGTACGACAGGGGCCCCTGCTGAATGAACCGAGTGAAAGCGGAAACGAGTGATTCTTTCAATATTGTTTGTATTTATGCACCCACTTTTTGGAATTTCTTTATGCAAGTTTGTTGCTAATGATATTTCCCTCGTAGAATAGATTAATGTATCAACTCTATTCTTAACCTTAGAGGGAAATCTTAGACTATAGCGTATGAATCCATGAATCTTTGGGACTATCACTTTTCTTCTAACAGGATCGTGGGCTAAACATCGGGGAAAAGATTATACCATATGGGTCTATTTACTTTTTAGTAATTCATTAACCTATGTAATATTTATATGTGCTTGATAAGCAAATATTTACGGTGTGGGTACAGTTTTCTTAATGTAATAAAATTTACATAAACGTATACCAGTGTGTCAGTCAGCCTGTCCCAAAATATATATATTATTTCATTGATTATAGTTTTCACGTTTGTACGTTGCTAACTACTATCGTCACTCACTATGTGGTTGTTCGTTATGTTGAGAGGGTAAGATATATATTACATTTAAAATATATATACTGAGGTATTTGTCTGACTAATACTTTAACCTGCTGTTGTAGAGATAGCTGAAGGATAGAGAAAAACTTCTCAAACGATTCAGGGAGACAAAAATTACTAATTAATTTTCACCCACCATCTCACTACGTGTGAAAATCTATTTCTATAATTATCTCCCACAGAGCATCAACCAAATTCTATTTTTCCTATTCAGAAGGGACCAATCTATGTCTTTAATTCTCCTATCGAAAATCTACGACAGTAATCTCCTACGTGGCTTTGATGTACGAAGGTCGCAACAAGTAATCTCATTGATGTTGAATGCAAGTATAGCTAGTTTCAGGAAATAATTTAATCAAGAGGCTTGTCTTTGTTTTTCGGGTAGCTATCAAACATAATTTTAATCTCCATACTTTTTGGTTTTATCGCTACTTGGATGGTTGTCGGATGCCGACATCTTCAGTATATAGGCCAGAGTATGTGACGATATGTAAAGGACAGTAGGAGACGCATTGTTATATATTTATTAATAAGATGCCATGGTACACTGAATTGGTGTATTCGTTTGGAACCAAATAAAATGTCGATAATTGTGGACCCCCTAACCAGGCGTTTGAGGCAAATGAATAATTACTCATCTTCTTGACCACCCAAAACCATTTCGACAACATAGCATAATCGCTCATTCGCAAATATTTTTCATCACTTCTACCCTACCGTTCAAATTAACAAGAGATAAATCACGCAACACTCTCTTTATTCTTGCTCCTTTAATGTCAACTATGTTAGCCATGCAGATGGTGCCATTTGTCCTGTGGATACTCGCATATAGGCCTTTGCTTGGGCCATCGCATATATCTGGGAATTTTAATCGACAGCACTCCAAGCATGTCCCTCATTGTCACAATGGGGGGATCTTGCGTACAGCCCCAAGGGGACTATTACGCATCCCTTCATTCTGAATGCGTTTTCTAGTCATTCACATTGGGTAAAACTGACAGCGTGAGTATTCCCACCCACACTCAATGACCGATATGAACTAGCTGTTGATAAAGAAGAAATAGTAATCTCTGCTCCAGACGCGCCCCGCGGCCATTATTTTCAGGGCCGCTAGACCTCTCCTTCATTTCTGTGTGTGAATTTTGCTCAAACATGGTATTTAGATACGAGAGCCCGCGATCACCATGTAACTCCGAGGGTATTTTAAGCTTTTCTTGTCTTTCAAATTTCTGGTTCCATTGAGAGTAAAATCTGGGAGCTTCTGCTTTCACACAATGGAGTTTGTGACGAAATTGACGACCCTCTATCGATCTTTGGTTCTGTCCGGTCAGTATCGGTACATTTGTGGTACTGATTTTATTAATCGGCTGTCAATTATCGCAGTTTTCTTTTCTTTCTTTTCGTTATTTTTCCTGCTAAGTAGCAGATGGATTTATTACATTTTTGACAATATGAGTCTACAAATGTGTTTGTGAAGATAGTGTAATGCAAGACATCATATTTACCATATGATGGGAGACGTGACCTTTTGCTAAATTTTTTCTATGTAGGAAATAATTTGAAAGTGCCACACCCGACCTGTTTGAAATGATTGGATCTTTCTGATTAGATTCATAACAACATTGAGGGTAATATAGCCTGCCCATTTCGCAGTTTTAACTCACTGTGAATTTCAAGCTCGCCAAGACAACATCAGACCTCGCCAAAGGGAAGAATAGATTCGTAATTCCTATTTGTTAACTGGACCTTTTATTGGAGAACCAAATAAGACTTTAAAAGCCCAGGAACTTTCTACATGTTAATAAGGAACACCGGGACTAGGAAACTGAAGAAACACGGAGTCAGAAAGGGAATCTATTGTAGAATTACAGCATCCCAGACGCGTGTAAGAGAACGATTCGTCTCTTTTATTCATCTGTGCGACAAGTCTGTAGCCAGGATTGGCGCAAGTTAGATTTATATTTCATATTTTATTACTAACATGTGAACTAACATATATATGGATATATTACCATGTGAAGTTTAATATGTGAAACTCGCTATGTGATGTCAAAGTCATTTGGGGCGGGCAACCTCAGTTTCTAGAATGATGATTCATGAACCACCACTGCAAGGGCAGGTGATTGCTTTATTGATAGTTTCGTAAAGAGAACTAAAAGCATAAAGTAGTTCCAGGTTCCCTATGGAGCAGGGAGGGAAAGATGAAAGAAATGATGCATATTTTAAGCATAATACTTACATTTTAAAAGCAGTGTAAATGTCCCTATTAACATATTCACTTTAAAATTAATGTAAGTTTTCAAGTTTTAAACCAGTGTAAATGTCTATGTGAAAATATTAATTTTAAATTAATAGAAGTTTCAAAACTTTTCCACAAGTGTAAAATGTAAATGAAACATAAATGTATTTATATTGTGAACACTTTTCAAACAGTGGAGATGTAAATGTAAAAACATATTTTATCTGTACGCTTAACCTTTTCATTTAAATGTAATGTAAAGCTAAAGCTATTAAGTTTAAATGTAAAGGAAGTTTTATCCCGAGGGATTAAATTTAATTCTTATCGAGGGTAAATTCTGACATGGGATGGTAGAATAGAAGAGGGGGGGGGGGGGCACATAAATGTGTCGGAAAAACGCCATACTCAGAAGAGCGTTTCGTTTTTATTTCTTTTACCAGTTATTGGTGGGGTACCAGCAGAAAGTACTATCTCTGGAACCTAGTGAAGGTAGAAGTGGACTGACGTTTTGCGAGACGCCATCATAAGAGGGTCTTATAGACAGACGCAGAACCCAACTTAGCCGTCACTCCTTGAACGTTCTGGGAGCGTGCGGCGCCTGAACGTTTGACCAGAGACGAGCGAGAGCAGAGTGGAAGGAGCTGACCCAGCGGGGAGAAGAAACTATCATTGGCAGCTAAGTGATAATATCCGCTGCCAAAAGTGACCTTCTTTATTCATTTAAATCCCAATCAGGTGATGAAACCTTTCCTATAACTATTCAATTTATTTTCCATCTCTTAAAACTTAAAGTGATTATTAAATTTTGTTATTTGTAATGTACAAATTTAACTTCGATTTAATCATTTTAAATGTACTACATGTTTGTCTCAGTCAAAGTTACTAAACACACACTCTAAACAGCGCTATATATATGTAACCGCGCCATCTTGTCATCGTCATTGTCTCAGTGGTTCACTGCCTTTTTACCACATTATCTTCAAGAAGAAGATTTATTACTAGGCCACAATAAAGCCTAGAAATACTTGTGTATTATATTTGTGTGTTTTCGCTCCTTGTAGAGCATCTAAGGCGAGTGTTATTTAAGTGGCCAAATTACTGCGCGCGCGGACTAAGTTGAGTGATTAGGCTTAGCGGCTTATATAAAGAAGTGCCTGAGCGTGCGAAAGACCCTATTTTGCAAGAGCCGCCAATAAAGAACAAACGAAGTTAGGCACGCCCTGTGTGGGTAGAAGAAGAACAAAGACATGACACGATTAGCAACTGAGCACTGGCTGGGTGTTTTGTTTTGTTTGCTTTGTTTTATTTGTTTAATGTTTGCTTCATGCGCTTGGTCACTGACTGGGTTGTATGAATAAATACAGCCCCTGCCTTAAGAATCAGAGTTTTATTGTTGATCGGGTCGGTTGCGAGTGTGCAAGAAGGTGATCACATATCACAATAACATCATCATCATCTCGCCCACCCTATCACACACACACACACACACACACACACACACACATACATATATATATATATATATATATATATATATATATATATATATTATATATATATATATATATATATATATATATATATATATATATATATATAAATTATAATTCCACTGATTAACTCAGCGGTGTCCCTTGTATTGCTTTTAACCATTTCTTGTCGGTCAGAGCCAGTTCTGTAAATGAGTATATCATCAGCAAATGTCAGTGTTCGTCCCAACCCAGTTGGTTGAATGGTGGCAACGTTTTGCCGTATAGATATTAAATAGCACCGGCGATGGTGGAGAACCGTGTGGTAATCCTGGGCAAATGAGCATTGGATCTGATGTCCATGTTCCCAAGCGAAATGCCACTGACCTCTTAGTTAAGGCAGCTGCTATCCACCTTGTAAGCCAAGGGTTAACACTGCAAGCCATTACACAGTTTATTAATGTTGCAAAGTTCACACTGTTATAAGCATCCTCTAGGTCAATTGCTACCGCATCCGTTTTCTCGCTTATCCTGGAACCCCTTATATACATCATAAGCAAAAGTTCCAGCGTTACCCCATGTTACTTCCATGGGCCTATAGCTGCCGAGAGTATCGGGTAGGATCTGTGCAGTTTCGAGGTGATTCATTATTTTTCGTGCTACTATCTTTTCTAGTAGTTTACCATAGACATTCTGCATTGTAATAATTCTGTAGCTGCTGAGAAGCCTGGCGTTTTTACCGGGTTTAGGAAGTGGTCGTAGGTAACTATGCAGCCAGTCTTCTGGCACAAGTGAGCATTCTGTAAGCTGTTGTTGAAATCACACACCCCACTCTTAATGCCTGCGCCATCGAGCTGTTTTATGTGATGATACTGTACACCATCAAGACCCGGGGCAGTGTTCCTACTGGATTCTAAAGTGCACATAACGTCTTCTTCTGTTATGAGGGGGTCGAAATATATGTCGCCTCTTCTGTCGCATCCCAGAATATAGTCTTTGATTTCTTGGCGGGCAGCTTTATCACCTTTATCTGTCTGAGTAATATAACGCTCGAGTAATGCATGTCCCTTTTCAGCATCGGTCTTCAGGCATATTCCTGTCGAGCTGAGAATGTTAGGAATTGGTTGGCCTGTACTATATCAGGAATTGGTTGGCTTGTATTTTTCCTACTCATTCTGCGATGTAAGGCTCAGAATTTCTGTAGTGTTTTGTCAGTGCCCACCTGTGTCACAAAGGCCTCCCATACTGTGTCTTTTGCTTCTCTTGCCAAGCCCTTGAAGTTATTGATTCCGCTTTGTTTTGTCTCCTTAAAATCTTCCACCTCTTCATAATTCATCACCCTTCTCTTTCGTTCTATTCGCCATAACTTTGTCGCTCTTTCCTTTTCCAGCCATGCTGTCTCCACTGTCTCATTCCACTAGGGCGGTTGTGTAAAAGGTGTACGAGTTGTCTTTTGTTTCGCACTTTGACGCAATATGTGTACAGGGCTACTACAGTTAATCATTTAACAAATAAGCGAGTCATGGACAGTCGATTAACAATGATGAAAATCTCTTGAAACAATTAAGATATGGTTTTAAAGATGGATGAAAATGTAGCCCAAATAGCTGAAAAGAGTCACCAGGATGCCCTGAAAGAGGCCAATGCACCAATAAAGTTTATTATTCCTATTAGAAGGAAAAGATTCACTTTCGTTGGACATGTTAAAAGAAAAATAAATCTGGGACATAATGTGGTAACAGGAAAGACTAAAGGGAAAAGAGATTCAGGACACCAGACAGATAAGATACGTTAAACTATAACATCATGGGATGGCAAAAGTCGACAACAGAATTAAGAAACACCATTGCAGATGGGAAGCTGCGGATAGACGTGGTCTCCTACGACAGCTGGCATAGTACTTAAAGACGAAGAATGAGAAACCATTCAGTGATATCCCGGAACAGATAAAAGATGAAGTGTCGCTATATGAGTGAAATTAAAGGAACAAGAGCACACAAACATTCAAGTAATTAGCATCAACATCTGAAAATAAATCAGCAAAAGTGTGATGACACATGGGAGAAAATAGAATGTTTATATTCGAAGGGAAGAAACTGCGTTCACGCCCTCTTGTCTGACTGTACAGCTATACGGGACGTGCAGAGACGTCATGTGAGCACATCTATTATTACTGCTTATTGAAACTCGCAGCTATGCTAAGAAACAAGCGTAATCATGCCCGGCTGCAGCGTTCTACGAGCATGCCAATGATATTTTTTTTTTATTATTAAAGAGGTATTTACTGTATTTCGCATTTTGCTGCTGGCATGCCTCTCGGCTCAAAGAACCTGGGGTGGCGGGAAAAAGGGGGAGGGGGGTTCTAGTGTTTGAAACAAATTGGCTCACATGGATTACATCTCGATGCGTTGCACACAAAAAAAAGTCTAGAAATTGGTGCGCATACTATTGTTGCATGTATAAGTGACAAGCTGGCACGCGCATATACATTTACACACACAGCAGCGTAAGATATACGGTACTTCAAAGTGTTGGGTCATTATTACATAGGAGTAAGTCGCCCGCCAAAATACGGCGGGGACAATAATTATGCTGTGCTTTTTCTGGTGGATGTCCTCATGACGACCCTAATTCTCCTCATGCTCTATTATCTGGATGTTGTCATGACGACACTAATTATCCTCATGCTCAATTATCTGGATGTCGTCATGAAGACCCTAATTCTCCTCATGCTCTATTATCTGGATGTTGTCATGACGACACTAATTATCCTCATGCTCAATTATCTGGATGTCGTCATGAAGACCCTAATTCTCCTCATGCTCTATTATCTGGATGTCGTCATGACGACACTAATTCTCCTCATGCTCAATTATCTGGATGTCGTCATGACGACACTAATTCTCCTCATGCTCTATTATCTGGATGTCGTCATGACGACTCTAATTCTCCTCATGCTCAGTTATCTGGATACATTAGTTATGAAGCTATGGAGCAACGTGTCAAAAATTGCAAGGGGTGTGGTGGAAAAAAAAAATTAATAGACAGAAATTAGACTAATTCATTAACAGCTGCTTTATCCCAAACATTTTCTGTAAATGTGCGGTTATTTTTCTAAATCATGCCTTGTACGTATTAAAAAATAAAAATTTAAAATAATCTTCTGTTACCTCGTATCCAAATCATTATTTAAAGGAGTTTCAACTTGAACAACTAAGTCGGCCGAGTTACGGCAAATGTAACGGACTCCATTCTCTATCCACACTCACCCGAATTACAAATGGGAAACATTCAAGAAATTACGCCCAAAATCAAATACATACCATTATTTTGGAAACAAAATGAGCGTTCTTTCAACACGCGATCAATTTAGTTCCCCGCACGAAAAAAACGCGCCATTAAAAAAAATTGCAGCTTTGGTGGGAAAAATTGGAATTTATGTAATGGATGGATAAGAGAAGGTTTAATTCTGGTATGTGCTAAACTTTTGACCGAATAAAGTACACGCTATAACACATTACAAAGGTTATATCGTAGACTTCAAAATATTCACATCAATCATCAAGCTCGTTTGTAGACAGTTATATATAAGTCCGGCTTTAGACCGATTCCACCGAATCCTTCAAATCGGGCTCCGCAAAGGACAAGCTTTAGACCAATTCCACCGAATCCTTCAAACCGGGCTCCGCGAAGGACCAGCTTTAGACCGACACCACCGAATCCTTCAATTCGGGCTCCGCGAAGGACCAGCTTTAGACCGACCCCACCAAATCCTACAAATCAGGCTCCTCGCCTAGAAGGTCCAATAACATGGCTAGTTTTAGGCCGATTCTACTGATTTTCACAAGTCGCGCCCCCGAAGAAGAGACACATTAATTAATGTTAGCTGAACCCCTAAATTTATCTGAAGTAACTTTAAAAAAACAACACACACACACACAAATTAGCTTGCCCCTTCTATCGCCCTCATTATTTTTTGTAGAACTTTAGTTTTTTAAACGTTATTTTCATTTTTCACGACCACAGTCAAACGTACCATTATGATTTAATTCAGTGATTGCAGGATGACTGTACATTAGTGCTTACAGTCTGTTTGGGAAATAGACTGACGTCACAGCTGGGCGGAGTGCGGTGTATGAAAACAGGAATGGCACGTTCAGAATGGTGCAACCCACATTTGCTAGATAACTTGCCACATGGTTCCTTTTGCTGTAAAGCAGGCATTCTTAAATGTGTTGCCACCACAGGTCGTCTGCGAGTGAACTTAATGTTCACATCTCCCGTCCTTCACCAAACTAATCAGTGAATCAAGCAAATCATAATTAAGATGTCACTACAGGGACTTTATGTCCAACCAATTCCTCACATACACAAAGGAATAAACCCGAATAAATCAATGACATTAATAAGCTGGTTGTTGCTACTGTCGGTCAGTATGGACAGAAAATTCTTGAACAATACTTGGCACCAGTCAATTCTGGTATACAACCGACTTCTAGCTAAAACGAAAGCAATTGAGATAAACTTTCACACTTCCTGAATTCCATCTGTAAATTGCATTGGGGAGGCACACCCCACAGTTTAAGAGCCCCTTCAGGAGAGTGAAAAAAAAAGAAGTTGAGGACGATTCTGCAGGCAAACCTTTACCAGATCCAAAAGAAGCTAACAAAGTACAATGCTTTAATCAAGTATTAGAGAAATCATAACAGTCACGTGAACCAAGGTTTGAACAGTTACAAAATGGAGGTTTTGCATAGGGCCGACAACTTCATTACAGGCATACCTCGGAGATATTGTGGGTTCGGTTCCAGACCACCGCAATAAAGCGAATATCGCAATAAAGCGAGTCACATCCATTGTTTTGGGCTTCCCAGTGCATATAAAAGCCTAAAATCATGTTTACACTTGTCTATTAAGTGCACAATAGCGCTAGGTCTTAAAAAAAAAACAACAGTTTACTGTAAAGTAAAAAATACTTTATTGCTGAAAAGAACGCTAATCTTCATCATCTGAGCCTTCAACGAACCGTAATTTTTTTTGCTGGTGGAGCCAAAATGTATTGGAAGAAGAAGGCACGTTCTAATAAATAAAAATGAATAATATTTTTAAAAGCGCAATATCTTCGAAGCGCAATAAAGCAAGGTATACCTGTATATAAAACATACTGAAACAGAAACCACCGCTTCAGGTACATATGAAAGTTTGGTTCCAACTTCCTGCACGGGGACCAGCCACAGTATGAATCGTAATGAAAGATGATGATGTTGTTACTGTGACATAATAACTCCCTAGCTGGTTTCTTTTAGGTTGAGAACATTCCTAAACTCTTGACCTATACTGTAAAAGCGTTTATATACGGGACAGACTCTATTTGGTTTTCTATAACAGAGCACTTTCAAACATCTGTCGTAACCTACTGACTCTCTGGTTGTCACTCCCTGCTAGGAACATTTGTTATGGGGGAATATTAAATATCTCCAGATTTTTCAAACAAACCAAAGCGCATATGCTGATCTGCACGTCATCAGCGCATTGTGTGAGCACTTATGAAAGACATTTGAGCTACAACGTGCTTTATGTGGCCTGCACCTGAGCTGTGCGGCTTTTAGAACTGAAAAAAATGTCTTTATGGGAACTAAGATGAAAAAGTTACAAGTCAGGCAGTGACCGTTGGCAAATTTCTCAGTGACATTTGAAGCCTGGTTATAAAACCTTCACTCACCGGCAGGAAGTGCACCTTTGAATTAAAAGGAAATGTTTGATTGGTTGATTTTGAAGGTTGTATGAATGTCAAGAGAGAACTGATTTTCATTATTATTGTAACCTTGACCCATAAAGAGTGAGGTGATTGCTGAAGGGAACAGGGAAAGTTAAAAATTCATTGCTTTTATATTCTAGCAATTTATTCATGTAGCCAACTTCGGTTTCTCTTTCATTGATATTTATTATGGGGTTATGTACAAAATGGAAGTCTTGTCTTGTCTTGTCGTGTCTTATCTCATGTCGTCTTGTCTTGTCCTGTCTTGTCTTGTCGCGTCTTGTCTTATCTTGTCGTGTCTTGTCTCATGTAGTTGTGGTAAAGTGGGATGTTATAAATATTTATAGGGGACTTAGTGTACTGACTGAGATCAGCTGTGAAGGTATCTGTATCTAATAGGTGTAGTATTTTACAGATAACCTTACTTGCTACCACATTATACCTCAGTCAGAATTATTCTGGAATATTGTGATGACTACGTTAAATGTCTAGGGTATGTATATGATGAAGTGTAAGTCACAACAACAACAGACAGATAAACAATTTAATTTATTCCACCACACTTAACAACACTGTGACACTCACACACATTTAACACTCTATAAGACTATCTTAAATGAGTCACTGGTAAATTTTCAAATATAAATATGTATTAATTACTTTTACTAATATATGTGTTCTGATTCAAATACAAAGTGAACCAGGAATCACAATCAATTGTAATTACAATTTATATGTACAGAATTTATCAATATGACCCTAGTAGTGACATATTTTATTAATATTATCCTATGTATGTCAGTTGTGTAGTAGTAATATGAGGTAATACTGGTTTTGTTTTTTCAAGCTATGTTGTTATTTGTCATCATGACTTCAAGTGTTTGTTTAACTTGGACATAGTATGGGGAAAAGTTCACAGTTCCTATCAATTTAAACACTGTATTTTCCCTCTGTTTTATGATAAAGTCAGATTTTGAGGGGGGGGCATAATGTTGAGCTCCTCTGGCCACAGACGCTTATCTTTCGTGATGGCGGCAGGAAAAGACTCCTCTGCTCGATAGCCTCCCTGTGTTCTGGAGACACCTCACTGGTCACTATCTGGACCCAGGAGTATGCTGTCAGCCTCTAGGTTCAGCAAAGCTCAGACCAGGTGCTGCTCAATAACTTTAGGACCACGGTCCCTGAAACAAGAAGGTTGTACCTCCTATTTCAGAACTAATTTATAATAAATTTCCAGACTGAACACAATACATAACAAACACTGAGTTCAGAGCGGTAGGCCAACTGCTATCTTCATCTGAAACAATTTTCACCAGTATACTCCTCCCTAATGGTTACTACGCCTCTGCAATTCCAGCATTATTTCTTTCTAGTCAATAAGATAGGTGTCAGTGTACTGTTTGGCAATTCCATGTAGTTTTACTTTACTCCGACACCTTCTGTTCAGGTTGGAGCACTATATAGGCTTTACCTCATGTTCGCTACTGAACCACACATATATACAGACATAAATTATCAATTTACATTCAATTTTCATTAAAAAGATATCAAATATTTCAAGCTTACCATAATTCATGGAATAATACACAGTTACGTTGACTGGCAATGAATATAGCACAATTTCGATCTGCCGATGTCCCAGGCTTTTATTTAGAAAAATATGCACTGGCGCTCAACGCACTGGTTCTTTAGTAAGTTTATTTGAAAATGTGGTGCTGACCTGACGCCTCTGATTGACTATATTGGCGGGTCTAACCAATCGAGCCATGTTTACACAGCTTTTAAAAAAAGTACTCCTACTCACGTTTCCCCTAACAACAAAGAAGTAGTATTTATAGTCCGACTCATCGTGTTTAGCCTTACATTTACTTTCCGCCAATCAAATAGGAGGTAACATGTCAGCCTATTTCCCGTACAATGGTGGTGTGAAAATCTGCCACTGAGCGATTCTGATTTTGGTGTTGTCTGACATCCCTCACTATTTCTTTTGGCTATAATTTGTTAATTCCTAGACTATTTGCGTAACGTTTAACATATTCTTTGTCAGCAAGTCCTAAGGAACCCAAATATATAAATTTAATGGGGCTAAGGGGCTGCGTTCAAAATATGCATTTTCTTCTACCTCCTGTTCACTTCGAATACGATGTGGTGTCTGGGTACTGTAATGTTTTCAAACGTAAACCAGTATAATGTCATGTTTCCTAATAAGCGTTTTGTAAGTTTTTAAAACCTAACTCGTATGGGTAGTGTTTTTTTATCACTGTCGATTTGAAAAAAAGCTAGTGCTTGTGGCCTTACACGCGTGATGGTAGTAATTGTGTATCGCGAGACTGTGGTAGTATTGCCTGCGTTCCGGCTTTCAGCCCCTCCCTTTCTATCCTTAGTCCATCTGTCTTTCGTTTATGGTAACTTAGTGTATAAAATGACATGAATGGAATATTAAATATAGGTCAGCTTGCGTATCTCAAGGTTTTTCTTAGAAAGGCAGTACACGTTTTATCGTAGAAAGCGGGTATTGAAGCAGTAGGCTTTTACTATCAACGTGAAACGTTACAATTTGCAGACGAAGGAGAAAACAAGGGGGGATTTCGAGTACAGTCATTGTGACAGCACTGTTCTTTACCATTCTTCTTTCCTTTTATTAAATTTATTTGTTAGGCTTTACATTTACGTTTTAATTTATATATGTGGATTAGAATTTCACACGACAAATTCTCCCCACTTAAAACAGACGTTATATGTCAGTCTATAATTCTATATACACATAGAGAAATTTCTTATTATTCCTGGGGTTTTGGGTGATTCTCATCACACGGATGGCGGCTTAAAAAATCCGCTCCCAGATTTGTTTTTCCACTTATATACTCTATGCTAAACTCAAATGGCTGCATCAATAATGACCAACGGAGTAATCTGGAATTCTCATGTCTAGCCTGTGCTAGAAACGACAAAGGTTTGTGATCCGTTTGCAACTTAAATGCCTTCCCATACAGATAAATATTGAATTTCTTTATCGTCCCTATTACTGCAAGACATTCCTTTTCGCTAGTTGAGTAATTGGTTTCAGCTTTATTCAACTTTCTGCTAGCATATGCCACTGGGCTTAATTCCCCATCCAATGCATCTAATCTCTGTAGCAGAGTTGCACCTAACCCAATATTACTGGCATCAGTCCTTACAATGAATTCTTGACTTAAGTCAGGTAATTTCAAAATAGGTTTGCTTGTGAGCTTTTCCTTCAATTCCTGGTAAGCCATTTCACATTGTGGTGTCCATGTAATTCGATCTGGATTTCCCTTACGTGTCAAATCAGTTAACGGTGCACATATGGAATTAAAGTTTTGATATACTTTTGGTAGAAACCACATAATGAGACAAAGGATCTCACGTCTTTCTTGGTTTGTGGTCTCGGGGCTTTCTTTAGTTTCTCTAAATTCTTTGGGTCAGGGGTCATGTTTCCCTGATAAACTGTGTGTCCCAAGAATTCCAATTCTTTACATCCAACGCAACATTTGGTTGGTCGGGCTGTTAAATTCGCTTCCCTAAGTCGATTAAACAGCATGTTCAGAGAGTCAATGTGTTCCTCAAATGTTTCTGTTGCTATAAGGATATCATCCATGAAATTTGTGATACATGGATTATTCAGAGAGTCCAATAATTTTCTCATCATTCTAGAGAAGACACTAGGCGCATTCTTCAATCCAAATGGCAATCTATTAAACTCATAGTGTCCTTCTGAGGTACTAAAAGCTAGGTATGGTCTAACCTCAGGCTTTACTGGAATCTGATAGTATCCTTTACTCAGATCCACTTTTGAGAAATATTTAGCTTTATTTAGTCTGGCAAACAACTGATTTGTATCCGGCAATGGATCCACCTGTCCTTCTGTAATAGCATTCAGTCTCCTGTAATCTATACAGAGTCTATGTTCTCCAGAGGGCTTCCTTAAGAGTACAACACCGGAACTATACGAAGATTCACTGTGTGAAATAATTCCTTCCTTCAACAAATAGTCTATCTCTTCCTTCAAAGCTTTCTCCTTAGCAAAAGGAATCGAATAGGGTTTCATACAGACAGGTGTGGGGTCTATCAGTTTCATATCATATTCCAATAAGTTTGTATGCCCTGGTCGGTCTGTTAACACCTCTGCATGATTATCTAGAACCTGTTGCCCTCTCTCTTTCTGAGTTTTCGTTAAATGTGTACTGATTTTCACCTGTGCCGCTGTCTCACAGGGGTGTAATGGATATTCAAATGATGAAAGTGGTTCCTTTTTCATCTCCATGGCAATGGACAAGGTCAACAAGTGTGTCTCTTCCTGATGTTCTCTTTCCAAATATTTCTTCAGGAGATTCACATGATAGATTTTTTCTTTCCCCTTCTTATCTATCTTATAATTTGTTCTAGACACCTTCTCTAGAACTGTATATGGACCCTGCCATCCAATTTGTAACTTATTCTGACTCCCGGGCAAAAGAAGCAATACCTTCTCTCCCACAGCCAAATCTCTGTCTTTCGCTTTCCTGTTATAATAGGCAGCATGTTTCTTCCTGGCTTGTTTCAAATTTTCATTGGCAAGTTTCCAGCCAGTTTTTAAACGAGTGGTCAGCTCATTCACATATTGGTATGAAGATGTAATATTTTCCTCTGCTTTTTCATCAGTCCACGTTCTTAACAAAGCTTCGAGTGGACCTTTTATTGGCCTTCCAAACAATAATGTTGCCGGGGCCATACCGGTTGAACTATGGGGTACCTCCCGATAAGCAAAGAGGGCGGCGTGAAGGTACTGGTCCCATGTATCTGGTTTTTCGTGTGCCAACTTTCTCAGGATCGACATCAACGTGCAGTTAAATCTTTCCACTTGGCCGTTCCCTTGGGGATGGTACACACTACAATGGAAGTGTTTGGCCTGGAAGATCCTGAAAACTTCTTCTGTTAGTTTCCCCTTGAACTGAGAGCCATTATCAGTCAAGATTTGATTGGGAAAGCCTAACCTTGTGAAAATTGTGAGCAATGCCTCTGCCACATGTTTAGAATCAATCGATGACAGGCTACCGCCTCTCCCCACATAGAACAAGTGTCCACCAGAGTCAGAATGTAGCTGTTCCTTCTCTTGGTTCGGGTGAGAGGTCCCACAAGATCCACGGCAACTCTCTCAAAGGGTGTTCCCACTATGGGCATTTCCCCCAGAGTTGCTTGTGCAGTCCAATACTTAGGTGCTACTCGTTGGCACTCTGGGCAGGATTTTACATATCGTTTGATATCTTCAGTTATCCCTGGCCAGAAATAGTGACAAGCTATACGCTGTCCTGTTGCGCTGATCCCCATATGACCACTGAAGGGAATCGCATGCCCTAGTTCCAACACTTTAGTCCTATATGAAGTGGGAAGGACCAGCTGTCCGTGACCATTGGATTCAGATCCAGCCTTCCTATATATCAGTTTGTTCTTCATATAAAACTCTCCCTTGCCTGGAGGTGTATGAGATTTGGGCAACTTCTTGAAACACGGCTTGAGTGTTTTGTCCTCAGCCTGTGCCTTCCTCATCTCATCTGGATGAGTATTTATTGGATTATCCTCCTCTTTTTTTAGACTGTGATCTGGTCTGCACTGTTGCCAATATCACAGGTCTCTTGAGATTCCCCAAGAAGACATATCTACACCCCCCCGCAATATCTCCTTGGTATGCAGTTTGTAATCTCCGGCACTGTTTAGCTACTAACAAAACCCCTTGTGGTGTATTGATCGGCCTTCTCTTCAGGTGAGAACTCACAGGTGAGAACACACAACGGAATCGTAATCTAAACCGGTATCATATAAACCCCTCATAGTGACACCATTACAGATCCCATCTTCACACCTGGGGGGGGGGTGTGGATATGGTTTCCTTAGTTCTTGCAGGGTTTGTACCGTTTTTTTTTTTTTTTTTTTTTTTGTTCTTCCGGTTTTCCGCTTCTCCCTTCCCTTTTTCCTTTCCCCAATTCATAAGCACACAAATAGAGAGTTTCCTTATACAATGGTCCATGTCATGAATGTGTTCAAATCTACAAATTTTTTAAGCCACAACCTTTTTACCCTTGGTTATGAAAAAGATTTCTTTCGATCATATTGCCTTTCATTTTCATCGAATATGTGTGGGTTTTAATTTTTATTTCATACCATATACAGTACCCTCCCAGTCACATGTACTAAAGTCAAAACAACCCCTCCCCCCATACCCATCCCTTTGATACTACCCAGGGATCTAACCCCCACATACACCTTCTGTGTCCACATCACCCATACATTATTCCAACCTGTTTTTCTAATGGTTTACCATATCACAACCCACCTGCCACTGGACCCACCTCTTCACCTACCCTTTAAAATCACCCCCAACTTCCACCCCACCCCTAAGAATCCCATCTATGTAAAACCACCCCATCCCAATTAATACAACTCACTCTCAGCCGCATACACGCGAACCAGAGTTCCCACCAAGAACATTTCTCAAATATCAATACCCCACCCCCCACTTATAAAATCACTATCAAGGATCCCCAATTTTCCCCCCCATAACACCCACTCAATACACTCACCAAACTCTTTCCCCACTCAGTCCATTTACCATCCCAACAAACTCTCTACCATCACTCTCTCGAACTATATCGATTACCAGGTATATTCTTCAACCTGATCATTGTTTAGCATTTCAGCCTCGCTAACCCCCAGCTTATTATTACCTATCGATTAGGTACATACCAATCCTACACCATTATCATCATCATAACACCTATTCTACCAACCTTTACCTCACACCTAACATCAAATATTACCCACCGACTACCTAACATTGATAATATATATTTTCCTATACACTTCTGCTCATTTTTGGCAAAACATACATAAGCTGCTGCCCATACGAAGACCTTGGAGATAACTTAAGCACCACCTATCTCTCTCTACCCCATGCATGAGGTAGCTAATGAGTATTTTATCATATCTAATGTAGAAAGGATCTCAAATATCAACGTCTTTATCAAACAAAATGATCTATATATTTGAAAAATTTCATAAAGTTCCATAGCTTATGAGTTGAGGCTAGAGCCTACCCAGGCTATCATTGCATCCAAGTAAAGGACTAGGCACAACCATTGTTCAGTGCTTGGCCTTTGAAACAAACCAAACTCTTTAAACGCTCCCTTTGTCTAACTCATGTTAATCCCTTTGTATCTCTTCTTCCTACCAATATTTGTTTTTTCTGCTTCCCATCTCGTGCAGTATCTAATCACTTTTCCTCGGCTTTCCCTCCTGTCCTGCCACGATCCTGTCTTTCTTTCCTCACTGCATTCCTTATGCTTTAACAGCCTCTTTGTTCAGCCACAGTTCTGCAACCTCTTAGCCTCAATCCTCAATCTGCAAAAGACCAATGTGATAGGGAAAGAGCTAGCGTTTATATATTGACAAGGGGGTATAGTAAGGGTAAAAGATTGAAATGAAATCACAAAGTGGAAGGTTTTTTTTGTTTGTGTGGTTGTTTGTTGTGTGTTGGTTGTTTTTTTTGTGTTTTGTTTTTTTGGGTGTGATGTTTGTTTGTGTTGTTTTGTTTGGGTTTTTGGTTGTTAGTGGGGTTGTTGGGTTGTTGTGGTTTGTTGTTGGTTTTTTGTTGGGGGTGTGGT
>JAMPIV010003087.1:0-48722 GCA_024509875.1 Oreohelix idahoensis | reverse complement strand
CTCGAAAGTGGACGCTGGGGCCTTTGTCAGAGAGTGACGGACATTTTTTTGTGGTTCCCTTTCGTCTTGCGGGTAAGATAGTCCCCTGAGTAATTTAGTCTAGTGGACATAATTATAATTCTGGAGTGATTTAGTGTCCAGTGATATTATTGTCAGGCCTTCGGGTATAATTCGCCAGTGGATTGGTTTTTCCATTGTGTAGTTTCCAGTTCACCATAGTGACCGATTGTTCAGCTCTAAGTTTGTATACTGTTATACTGTCATTTGTTAGGAGTATTTTGATATATTACTTCGAGAAGTTTCTCGGGCAGTATTGTATGTATTCCATATTGTTTTCAGCCGTGCGTGGCTATACTGTGTGTAGTGCTTGATTAAAAGGAAATTCCTGTTGAAAGTGTTATCTGCCTGTGTCAACCATTTCATGTTGTGGTCGTATCCTTAGATAATGAGCCAAGTATTGAATGAGCGTCAATGTTAAATCCACAGCAGAAATAGAGGAGTTGACATCTGAGGGCTACGTCCGATATTTTGGTGAGCCTGTAGGCCGTGAGGCCTCTATTTTATAGTATTTAATTCCCATCTGACTTCTGGGTGGTCCGTCCTATTCTTTATAAAAGGCCGTAGTGCCTATGTTTTTTTCTAGAAAGGCCTTTAAGATGCACACAGTATGTTAGAAGGTTTCAGTCACAATGTGTTGACGCCTTCAGGTTTTCTAAGTCACGATAGTGAGTTATTTTCGGTTGCCAGCTTCGGGTATGTGTGTTTGTCTGTCAGCAGTAGTGAACTGTGGGCGGTCAAGTGTGACGCGTCGCGATACGTAACCTAGTTTTTTCAGGTCACAGTGTAAGATTGTTATTGACAGTTCAGATAATATTTTGACATTGTTTGTGGTTGAAGCTGTGTTGGAAAGTTAATTTTGGTGTAGGCTGGCTAGTTTTGTTAGAAGGTGTGTCAAAAGGGATGGAATAAAAAGTGCAGCTGGTGTCCGGCTTTCAGGAGACATATTACACGGTAGTCTTCACGATTTCGTGGTAACATTCGATGCTCCCTGCGGAGTAAAGTTACGTGTTCAACAGGGCGGGGAGACGACTTCGGTTGTTGCGCTATCCTGGTTGATACATTGTGACTTTGAGTGTTACCTTAGAGGTGTTAGGAGTTGTTGTTGAGTACCTTTGTAAACTTTTAAGTTTACCTAGGCCTACAGGTGTATTAGGGTGTTTTGTTGTAGGCAAGTTGTCCTGTTCCCGTCACAAGTAAAGTAGCCATACAACCAAATTCCTGTGGAGTTCCTGCTACAACCTACCTACGTATTTTCCTGCACTGCAGCCATCCCGTGCTGTAGAAAGAGACTATGTTCGAGCACTGCATCCAACCTGCGCTGTTGGTATCACAGGGGGTGTGCAACTCCTCATGTGTGGATAATGGTCTACATTTAGGCAACCAGAGTAGATTGGTTCTTGACATCGTTGTTTTGTAGATTACCCGCAGCAGTGCCAGTACACGTACTGCTCTCCCTACCTGGGAACATTACCTTCCGGAGATTTTGCCAAGTTCTGTCGCTGTCATACCTCTCTGATGTGCCTGTCCAGTGGAAGCCTACCAACGCCTCTGTCGTGACCCGGCAAAGTTACTGTGCTGAAGAGTGAAGCCTGCTGATCTCAGTGGTCCTGGAGTACTCTGTACTAAAGACTGCTGGAATCCTGAAGTGCCGCAATGAAGTGATCCTGACTGGGATATTTTACGAATCATAGTGCCGAAAGACAGTAACGATATTGGCTGGCACATAGACTTGTGGATTTATGATCCTGATATTTTTCGGTGGACAGTGCGGTGAAAGCATCGTGTAGAACAGTGTAGTCGCCTGGTTAGTGGTTGCAGTACCGTGCCAAAGGACCGTATTGTATTTGCTGGCACACAGACCTACGAAGAAGTCTGATTTTCTGGACTTATATGTTGCCGTTGGTTTTTCAAGTAAGAGTTACGTTTGTCCGTCTTCATTTTCATCACCAGTGCTGAGAAGTTACGGAGTCAAGCATCGGTGGAGCGTCAGTTAAGTTTTTGTTTGTAATTTTTGTACCATATGCTACATTGTTGTTTCTTGTTTTTTTCTCTAAAATCTAAATTTTCTTTTCTGTCTTTTAATCTGATCTTTTAGAGTAGATTAGTTCTATTTCTTCATCTGCTTCTTGAAACTTGCTAAATTATTTGTTGTTGTTTTCTTTCCTTTTGTTCTGTTCTTTTTTCCTACTTTCTTTCTAGAACTTAGTCTGGATGTTTATATGGGGTTAATTAGTTAGGTGGGATCTTCGACTCTATTTCCTATTACTTGGGGCATTGGTATTTTTTTCTGTTATTACTGGTTACATGTCAGGTAGTTTCTTTTGACTGGAGTGAGTGGATAGTGGTTAGTGAGGGAGATAGTTCTCAGTACTTCATCGTTGTATATAGTGATTGGTAGTCTATTGTGTTGAATAGTATATTTGTGTGTTCAAGGGTGAACGGATGGCGAGTTTAATTCATTCTGGCCGTACTTGTTGGAAAAGATTGAATAAGACTTATTTTGTCCTAGGGAGTGGCTATGCATGTTTAGTGGTGGAGTAAAGCAGACGGTTTTCTTGCAACTGCCCTACTTAACATTCCAAGCCCTGTTGGTGTTGGGTGTATTGGTGCAGCTTGTATTGACATTGTCTTGCACATTCAGTAATTCTTTTGTTATTTTTAAGTGTGTGATCTCTTGTTCCATCTTTCTATCTTGTAAATACGTTTACACGGATCCCTTGTTTTCGTTCATGCGCAGTCACGCATTGTATATATTAATCTACCTCTGCTCTACTTTGTCTATCATCTTATTCCTCGTGACTGGGATTTTTGTTTTCTTAGTGTTTAGTGCGTATCGTTTCATCTGTGTAGTGCTCATTTTGCCAATAGAAACATTTATCTGTCAGATTAGTTATAATTAAAAGTATTATCTGATTATAGCACCAGTGTGGGTGCCAGTGACAGACTTTGGAGTACAAGGTGATTTATTATCAAGTTGGTATAGTGGTGTTATAGCACCAGGAAGTATCATCAACTGTTGTTGTACAATTGTCGACTATTGTAAGGGTCTTTGAGTGTATCACAGAGACTAAGTGGTCGGAAAGACCAAATTTTCAGAGTAATCAGGCAGTAGCCAAGTGACAAAGTAAGACTATATTTATCCAATAAGAGGTAAAGGTGGATGATGTGTATACAGTCAGAGGTGAGGTGATATATATTTACGTGCATATATATGTGTAAATTGGAGAAGTGATATCAATATTTACTATCATTACGGTATACTTTGTAAGCAGAGTTATCTGGTGATATAAGTGAAGTACATACGTTTGAGTAGTTGCATAGTAAATATCTATAGTAAGAGATAATAGTGAATATTCGGAGTGTACACCATGGACCTACAGGCTTTCATTCAGATAGGCAAAGAATGTGGGTACACCTAGAAAGAACTCATGGATTTTGCTGAAGCAAAATTTTATTCAGTTGAGAACCCAAAAGCTCTAGAGAAGGAAAAGATTGAGAATTAGAAGGCCTTAGGAGATGCTCGAGCTGAAGAGTTAGAGCTCAAAAGAAGAGAATTCGAATTGCAAGAAAAGAAGTTGAGAGAAGATAGAGAATTTGAAGAAAAGAAGTTGAGAGAAGATAGAGAATTTGAAGAAAAGAAGTTGAGAGAAGACAGACGATTTGAAGAAAAGAAGTTAGAACGAGAATTACAAGAAAAGAGAGAATTGGAGGAAAGAAAGATGGATAGAGAGTTAGAATTAGAGAAAAAAAGGAAGGATAAAGAAATACATCTGAAGAAATTGGATGTGGGTGCGAGTGGTCAGAACTCGACTCTTGGGGGTCCCATCGTCCCTTTAGGCTGCGTCTGCCTAATTTCAATGACAAAATCGATAGTTTAGATTTTCTCCTTGAGAGGTTCGAGGCCGAATGCGTGGCCTGGAAGGCTGACAGAGATCAGTGGCCATCTCTGCTATCGACGTTGCTAGTGGAGCCTGCGATGGAGACTTTTTTATAGCCTCCCGCTAGATGAAAGGGCCGATTACGACAAAGTACAGGAAAGGTTGCTCCGGAAGTTCTGTCTGACTGCTGACGGGTACCGGACGCGTTTTAGAAACGCGATGCCAAGCGCAGACCAAGACTTCGAGGACTTTATTTCGAAAATAAAGCTCCTGCTGAATAGATGGATCGAAATGGAGGGAATAATGAAGGACTATGATGGCTTGTTAGACGATTCTACGAGACAAAGTGTTGTCGTCATGCTCAATTGAGTTGGTGGCGTTCTTCCAAGCGCGCCAGCCAAAAGACATCAAGTCCATGGCCCAATTGGGGGGCATCATTATGTCCTTGCCCACCCGTGCAAACCCATCCACAAGTCAGGTTTGCCAGAGGACATAGTTGCCGGTGTCGGAAAAGTTCAGCGCCATCCTTGGCAAAATCAGTCAGGCGATGCAGACAGGGGCCAAGAGCAGAAGTATGAGAAGCCCTCCAGTCCCTACCAGCCACGTAGAGGAAATTATGGGAATTTCCGAACCCATCGGAATGGTCGGCCGAGTTGGCAGAACCACCAATGTTAAAGTTATAGCGACGACGGGGAGCACCAAAACGCAAAAACAAGTACGCTTCGAGAACTCTCAGGACAAAGACCGGTTTTGGTATAAAACAAAACATTCCAAGCAGAGGAGTGGTTCCTCAGAGAGTCTATCTTCCGACTCTGATGCGCGGTCTTCGTCATCGAAAAGCTCCAGCAAGAGTTCACGTGATGAGTCGAAGAAGGAACGCTTGTGTTTCAATTGTGGTGGCAATAACCATTGCGCTGACAGGTGTCCTACCCAATAGAAACACGCGAATTCTGCGTTTGTGTTGGACACAGTAAACAGCGAGGACTGTGTGGGGTGTCACCCTCTGTTCCACGAGAACGAATGGTTAGTTCTTCAATGTGGGCATGCGGCACCATGTCTGTCGGCAGTCCATGAGACTGGTAAGGGGATTCTCTACCAAGGCAAGGTGGAGAATAGACCAGCCTCGGTGTTGAGGGACACTGGGTGTACCACATTTGGGGTGCGTCGGTCGTGTATCAACAACTCCTGCCTTACAGGCAAAACTGTAAAGTTTACTACTTTTGGGGGCAAAGTTGAGTCTTACCCCCAGGCGTGCATTAATGTGGACACCCCGTTCATAACAGGTAGAGTGAACGCGTTTGTCCTGGAGAACCCGATTGCCGATTTAATTGTCGGCAATGTGCGGGGAGTGCAGAATGCTACGGGAGAGGCTGGAGCAGTCGCTCAACAACTCCAAAGTCCCAAGGCGGATAATCAGGTGGCCGAAGTATCACCATCTGTTATACGGGCTTCTTTTGGTACTTGGGAAGGACGGTACCGAAGCACAGGGAAAGTAACCACGAAGGGATATCTGAGGATCTGAGAGCGAGTAACCACGCGGTATGGTGTGCGCAATATTCCCCGGAGTGCTAGTTGGCGCACACTCCGACGTGTGTTTAGTGAAGTCGCGCCAGTGAAGTTTGTAGACTTAGTGTCATTGCGTGACAACACCAAAGTTTGCACAAGTGACTTTCGTGAATAGGCGGGGTGCGCGTGATGCAGTTAGGCAAAAGCATATGTCGTTGCTTCAGAACCATCTGCTAATAGTCCAGCAATAGCTAGGGTTAGGTTTCGGGTTCGTGTTCAGTAAGGTGTTTTCGGTTGACGCGAACCGAACCTTTGAGTCTGACCTACGCCCCCAGTACTAATCTGATATGAATATGTGTGTGTTGTAAACTTGTAAATATCATATGATGTCTTGCAATGCATGTTTATGCTGTAATATGTTATGCTTTACAATGTATGTATTATGATGCCATAAATGCAACCTGAACTAGAATCGAATAGAATGTATATGTATAGCATGTACAAAAATGATTGTCTATACTATGAGATTGCTTACTGTTGTGGATGCCTATATGAAAATAACTATGAGCGTACGATATATTGTGTTTTTGTTAGACCAGGTGTGGGACAGTCGTTGTTATTTTTCACGACTACCAGTATCTGGGGTGGCTTATTTCATGCTCATATAGTGTTTGGTGGATAAGTTGAGTAGGCATGAACGACAATAGTGGTGGAGAATCATGGCACTCTCTAGACAGATGAGGGAGGTGCTGGCATGGCATAGATTCGTCCCAACTCGGTACGAGGGCGGGCGAGGACTCTTCCAATGGACTACGTTTTCTTTCTAAGGGGGGGGGGGGAGGTGGATGACACGGCATATTTAGAAAAAATAGATTGGTGACATCGTTATCAGCGGGTGGTGGCAACGCTGATAAACATTTTGAAAAACCGGCTAGTCTGGAGACACCGGAAGTGGAAATAGAAAGGTGCGAAAGAGGCAGTGGACGCTGGGCCTTGGTCAGAGAGTGACGGACATTTTTTGTGGTCCCCTTTTCGTGATTGTGGAATATAGTCTGTAGTGATTTAAGTCTAGTGGACATAATTTATAATTCTGGAGTGATGTAGTGTCCAGTGATATTATTGTCAGGCCTTCGGGTATAATTCGCCAGTGGATTGGTTTTTCCATTGTGTAGTTTCCAGTTCGCCATAGTGAGCGATTGTTCAGCACTAAGTTTGTATATTGTTATACTGTCATTTGTTAGGAGTATTTTGATATATTACTTCGAGAAGTTTCTCGGGCAGTTTTGTATTTTTTTGTATTTCCATATTGTTATCAGCCGTGTGTGGCTAAACTGTGTGTAGTGCTTGATTAAAAGGGAATTCCTGTAGAAAAGTCTTATCTGCCTGTGTCTACCGTTTCATGTTGTGGTCGTATCCTTAGATTAATGAGCCAAGTATTGAATTAGCGTCAATGTTAAATCCACAGCAGAAATAGAGGAGTTGACAATCATTTGGTGAATGTATATAAATTAAAGATGTTCCTTCAGGGCACAAGCCCACTGCCGTTGTCCAGTCACAGATTTTTTTTAAAAATTAAAAAACTGACATACTGGTGATTTATCATCATAGTATATAAACATTAAATGAGGAGGCTGCTGTAAAAATGGTAAGGAAACCAATTTATAAATTTAAAATAATAATGATTTCATATCAGTTTTAAAGTTATCGGTACACAGGAAAACACGGGACGTTTCGGGTTTCTCCGTTCGTCAGCCACAGTTACAAACAGGTGACAAGGACAAGAATTACAATACAAGTCAAAGAAAGATACTACAAAAACAATAGGATGATGAGAAAGAGCGATACAAGCAGATGAAAAGTAAATTGCCTAGTAACGTCCATAGCAGTGACATATAAGATAGCATCAATTAAAAGACACAAAAAGGATACGAAACAAAACAATAATACAAAAAACTATAAAAAGATAGATCGCAAAATCAGTGACGGAAGAAATAAAGAAGAGCCACTAGAATTCATGCAAAATGATGCTGGACATTTAGGCCATTGGGAAATAGACAACCCATTTGAACAAATTAGACGATTCTCCAAGGAACAGCGAGTTCGGTCATCCCCAACGCAAGAACGGAGGGCAGTAATATTAATATCAGAATTACCCGGAATGGTCAGGTCTATTAAAACAAAGAGCCACCGATGTAGGTTTGCGATGATAAATGTCATTTAAGTGCTCACGAAACCTGTCTGCCAAACGTCTGCCAGTTTCATCAATAAAGGTAACGCTACACCTCTTGCAGATGATAGCATAAATCAGGTTTCTGGATTCGCACGTGGAAGACTCTCTAATGACAAAATGTTCCTTTCGGAAAAGTAACTGAGTTTGGAGTACAAACGGGTAGCTCTTGCATATACGGCGATGGCATGTTTAGTACCAAAGTATGAAGGGCTAATATGTATCAAGCGACTGAGTACAAGAACAGCCTTAAAATCCTTGCGTACCTCAACATCAACTAACTGGTAGCAGGATCAGAGTAAAGAATAGGCAGATGACGAAACGCAATGTTTTTTTTTTTCATCACCAAACAGTGACCCCCACTGGAAAGTTAAGACAAGTTTGAGTCTGTCAGTTGCAGTAGTAGGTTTGGCAGGGTTCAAATCCTGGGTAAGCCATTCATGTCTGTTGTTTTTCTGTTGTCTAGTGTTCTACTTCTTTACTTCCTACGAGTGCCTTATAACATACCTTTATATTTGTTTCATATTAATTTATTGACGAGTAACGTGTCTGATGCGACTAAGAGCATCAGATAAAACTCTTTCAGGATAAAGACGTCGCCGACAAAACTCGAGCATCTCTTGAGCTCGTTCACGGATATCATCATCGTGACCTATCCGACGTAACCTTAGAAATTGAGAAAAATGAATGAATTTTGACAGCTGAGAAGGTGACACTGTTTACGTAGTGTATCGGATAGTAGTCATTATCTGGACAGAGATATGAACACTATCTAAGTAGTGTATCGGATAGTAGTCTTTATCTGGACAGAGATATGAACACTATCTAAGTAGTGTATCGGATAGTAGTCTTTATCTGGACAGAGATATGAACACTATCTAAGTAGTGTATCGGATAGTAGTCTTTATCTGGACAGAGATATGAACACTATCTAAGTAGTGTATCGGATAGTAGTCTTTATCTGGACAGAGATATGAACACTATCTAAGTAGTGTATCGGATAGTAGTGTTTATCAGGACAGAGATATGAACACTATCTAAGTAGTGTATCGGATAGTAGTCTTTATCAGGACAGAGATATGAACACTATCTAAGTAGTGTATCGGATAGTAGTCTTTATCTGGACAGAGATATGAACACTATCTAAGTAGTGTATCGGATAGTAGTCTTTATCTGGACAGAGATATGAACACTATCTAAGTAGTGTATCGGATAGTAGTCTTTATCTGGACAGAGATATGAACACTATCTAAGTAGTGTATCGGATAGAAGTCTTTATCACGAAAGAGGTAACAAAATCTTCTTCTTCTTCGTTCGCCATCAAACTTCTACATTAATGACTCTAATAAAGGCAGTAGTCAGCTCAAGGTTCCTGGTATCTGGTTTCCATCAGACTACTACATTAATGACTCTAATAAAGGCAGTAGTCAGCGCAAGGCTCCTGACATCTCGTTTCCCTCAAACGTCGGTAATTACTCTAATAAAAGGAGTAGTGAGCTCAAGGTCCTGACATCTCGTTCGCCCTCAGACTTCTAAATTAATGACCCTAATGAAGGCAGTATTCCGCTCAAAGGTTCCTGACATCTTGTTCGCCCTCAGACTTCTACATTAATGACTCTAATACAGGCAGTAGTCAGCTCAATGTCCGGACATCTTGTTCGCCCTCAGACTTCTACATTAATGACTCTAATAAACGCAGTACTCATCTCACGGTTCCTGATATCTCCAAACAGTTTTTCGTGGAGTGAAGTGGGTTGTTGCTAAATGTCACAACGTTTATTGCTGTAATTTTGGTAGGACTGAAGCAGATACACAAGAGTATGTGATTTCTGAACAAACGTATATGTGTGTTGTTCACTAACAATAAACTGGCCCCGTACAGTCACGGGGGGGGGGGGGGGGGGGGGGGGGGGGGAAATAGGGAGCTCTCTGAAGAGACAAAAATAGGATAACGGCTCCCACTGGCATATCAGACATGGCGGCTAATATGAGGTTGATCATGAGACTGGCAACCTCATGATGTCAAACTAATTGCTGTCACAGAGAGTTTTTTTTTATGATCAATAAATTTTCTATATTCCTCTTTTGTTTTCTACGCGTGTCCTCTATTTTATTCCCCCTCTGTATCCTTTTCCCGTGTTTTTTCGCATTCGTTCGTTTGCGAAAAAATATTTTTCTTTCCCATTCTCACTTTGCCGTTTTTCTTTCTCATACTGATACGTATTCTATTACGCAGATGTCAGTGCTGCAGGATGATAGAACGTGTGAATACTCGTCTAGGCAGACAGAGATA
Source organism: Oreohelix idahoensis (assembly GCA_024509875.1). Lineage (NCBI taxonomy): Eukaryota > Metazoa > Mollusca > Gastropoda > Stylommatophora > Oreohelicidae > Oreohelix > Oreohelix idahoensis. Next base: position 38,758 of record JAMPIV010003087.1, on the reverse strand, counting down.
GCAGACATGCGTCTGTACTTTTCTCATGTCACGGGCGTTTCGTCAGGCTAGTTCCCGGTTAGGTGTGGAAACTGTCATCTAATGAGACATACCGTCTAGCATTTTCACCTGACACTAACGTTGCTCTCGGAGTGAAGTGTGATATGACACTCAGGCAGCGCTCTGGAATGAGACATATAGCGAGTCTGGGTTTTTTCCATGACACTCACGCTCCACGGCCAGTTTTTGACGTAAGGTGCGAAGACGCACGTTTTGGCAGTTAAGAGCTAGCGTCTAGGGTACGTAGGGGTTAATGAAAAGGGGAGCGATCGGGTTTTTGGAAATAGTGGGATCCTTTGTCTGGTTTAAGATATTAACCAGAGTTTGAAACTAGATTTCATTCGTACTCCTAAATCTGCAGTAGACAGATCGCCAGGCTAGAAGAAATATCTTGTGTATTGAAATGTCTTTACCATAAAAAGTCTGTACCATATATATATATATATATATATATTATATATATATTTATATATATATATATATATATATATATATATATATATATATATATATATATATATATATATATATAATATATATATATAATATATATATATCTGTACCACAAATACAAAATTGGTGCAACAGATCTCTGCACCTGCGGTACCAGCCCAATGACAGTCGAACACCTGCTGCAATACTGCCCAACATACAGTAATGAACGGAGTAGCAAATGGCAACCCACTTCTGTCAACGAAAAACTGTTTGGAGATGTTGGGAGCCTTGGGTTGACTGCTGCCTTTATCACAGTCATAAATGTGGAAGTCTGAAGGCGAACGAGGAAGAAGAAGAAGAAAAGTCTTTAGTTTCTGGGCAACATTTTGCCGAGTTCTAGACAACTATTATATTGAATGATTTTAGTTCGTGGTATTAATCTGTAGTTCTGTGCGGAGGTAAATATTATATATTAGATATCTAGTAATTTTGTGAAGTGTTTAAAGTGTTAAATCGCTTATTTCACTAGTTAGATTTTTGTGCAGAGGGCTTAAAAATATAGTCTGTATTATTTTCTAGTGACGTGTTTCAGTGGAAAGCAGAATAAATTATAATTTCTAGCTTAAAACCAGGTAGCTATAAGGAATTAAATTTAACTGCTAAATAATCAGACGAGGATATATTTTAAAAAATAACTTATAACTGAAATGCTACATCGGTGAGTATTGACGGGATACGTATGTATTCCTAATTCATGATGATTCATTTTAAATATAACTACTTCACGGGAATTTAAACGATAAGTCAAGCGCTACGCTTGCAGTTTAAAAATGTAAGTTATAACGAGTACCTAGTATGTATAATTATTTTATATGTGTTTTTTCCTTTATTCAGTGAACTTGGGTTAACCCAAACTTTGCCAGCGTTAAGTACAGAGATATCTGTAAAGAACAAAAACATTCTTTCCTTAAAGGACATGGTGTACAACCTTTACAAGAACTTTAAAGATTTTAAAGAAGTAACCGGCCTGTGAGCCTGATTTAATTCTTTCAGAGAAAAAAAAATCTCAAGTACTTTTTAGCCCGTGTGGCAAGTAATAGATTACAAACAGTAACTTTTCCAACAAATTTTTACCCGTTGTGGAGTGACCAAGAATTTTTACCTTTGATCGAAGTTACCAACCTGACATTGTTCCTAAATAGTGGAAACCTCGTGATTCTGATCATGTGAGCCCGCCTGAAAGCTAATTCTTACCTGAACTGATAAAGTGACGCTAATTTAAAATCTGAACAAAATTATCGCCTGAAGAGGACGCTCCCCGGACAAATTGGATGAACCCAAGATCTGCAGAGCTGGGTATCCACTTCATTAAACGATACAACAGATTGTGTCATAACGTGCGCCAGACGGCGAAAAGCAGCACGATTTTAGGTAAGGTTGAGTGAGACAGGGCCCTGATGAATGAACCAAGAGAAAGCAGGAACGAGTGATTTTTTTATGGTATACCCAATTTCACCCACTTTGTAATTTCTTTATGCAAGTTTTGTTGTTGCAAACAAGATACTTTTCCTTAGGATAGATCATACTAATATCTAAGTCTGTTCATACCTTTAAAGGGGGAAAATCATTAGATTACCACTAATGTATCCTTGATTTCTTGGGGGCTATCACTTTCTTCTAACAGGACTGTGGGCATACCTTGAGGGATAAGATCATACGGTGGGTCTATCATTTTGGTAGAAATTCATTGATTCATTGACTTGATGCTTATATATAGATTTGATGTAAATTTTGGATGTTGTGGTGGTGGAAGTTTATAGTGATAATTAAACTGCCCTACTTTATCTTAATCTGGCGTGTATTCGTCAGCTCGTTCTAGAATATCTTATATAATCATTTGTTATAGTTTTTCCCACGTCTGTACGTCTAACTGGTCGTATTGTATGTTGCGTGCTCGTGGAGTGGATAGAAAACTATATAAGTTAAGTATATATAAAATGTATTTTATATATAATATTTTTTTTTTTGTTATTTTTTGTGTGTGTGTTATGTGTGTGTGTGGTGGTTTAGGACTGATTTGGACTCCTCTAAATTTTCCGTACTCATGGATATTTTAAAGTTTTTTTTTCAGAAGATTTCTCATTTACCGACGCAACATCCTCAATTCATTGTTTATTTCAAAATCTAATCTGGAAGGACCTAACCCAAGGTTCTTAATTCTCCTATTCATAAAATCTACGTCAAATGTGGTCTCGTCCGAAGGATTTTTTGAACTTATAATAGGAAGACGTGTACGGGACAAATTGTGGACTCGTCCTAACGGGATTTTGAATTTAGAATAGGGAAGGGACGAAGGAAGGCAAAATATACAGGTCTTCTGTAATTTTCTTTATTATGAATATAGAGTATAGAGTGTGATGGTCTTGTGGAGCTGTAAGTTATCTTTAAAAAAATAATTTATACCCCTAAGACTTACGATCTGTTTATGGGCGTGCTGACCACACAACAACTAATTTATTGAGTTTTTTTTTCCCAACCGGATAATTTTTGAGTAATATTCATGTGAGTTACAGGTGTATGATTGATTTTGTCGGACTTTTTGGTTAATTAATGATTTGGTTAATACAAAAAACGCTGGTAAAAGTTTGTAAGTGTATAACATTCACAGGGTTCTGAAGAAGTTAGGTGTTGTGAGCTAAAGCTAAGGGAGTGCATTCAGGACTAATTATGTCCTGTATATTGCCTCCCTTACCCTAACTGGACTTCATTGGGTGTACGTTTAGTGGACAAAAAATTTTTGGGGGGGATTGTTTTTTTTCTCCTTAAAATTTTTTTGCAATAATTATTTTTCTTTCCATTGTAGCACTTATTTTTCAGTGAGTAATCTTAACTACCATTTATTTGGGGGCGTAGTCGTCTGCATTAGGTGCTTTATTGCCGATTAATAGCAGCGATTAGTTAGATACTATATTTTAGGAGGAGGTATCCCAGGTTAAAAGTATATCATCTTTTTGATTGTGGGGAATTTCTCGTAAGTGGTAAGGAACCCCGTGTATCCTTGTGCTCAATTCTTTCTCGTCTAAATCTCAGTCACCTATTTCCATGGCAGAGCGGGCAATAGCGTAGGCAGATGCTCAGGGACGAAGCGAGCACAAGAAGGTTTGGACGGAGACGAAGCGAAAGCTTTTGTCAGGGACGAACTTGAGAGATATAACGCGGAGAAGAAAGGAGAAGAATTAAGGAGGAAAGAAGAAGCAGCGGAGAGGAAAGAAGCGGAAGACCGGCTATTACAGCAGAAGAAGATTGAGAAAGAAATGGAAATTCGCAGGGCGAACGAAAGAGAGACAGCATGAGTTGGCTCTTAAAAACTCTAGAATTCCAAAGTCGTGGAGCTGCCTCACCCTCCAGCAATGCAGAGTCTTCGCCTCATTCTTCCTTAACTGATCCTTCTAACACTCAATCTACTCATCTCACTCCTATGTCTTTGCGCTAGAATCTTTCCCTTGCCCCAAATGAGAAGATTGACACGTATCTAGAAAAATGAGAGAACATTGAAACTCTGTACGGTTTAGAGAGGTCGCGTTGAAATATGAAGCTTTCTCAGGCTTTGAAAAGCAGTGCGTATGATGTTTACGCTAAACATGAAAGCAGCCAACAATACAATTACGACGTGTTGAAGAAAGCTTTACTTGAGCGCTTTGAAATGAATGCGCTTAAGTTTTTGCAACTGTTTCGCAACAGCAGGAAGGAGAGCTCTGAAACTTTTCAGCAGTTCTCGTCTCGTTTGAAGGGATACTTGACAAAGTGCCTTGAGCTTTCACAGCTCCCCTCTACCTATGAAGGTCTTGAGGAATTTGTTATAACAGAACAAATAAAGAACACTTTGTCTGCTGACACCCGGAGATTTCTAGCTGAGCAGGGTGCAGAAAAGCTTGAAGACATCTTAGAAACGTCTGAGCGATATCACAATGCGCTGGCTGAACTACCGGTCACAAAACGTAAACCGACAGAAGAGCATTTTCAAAAGAATAACCTAGACCAATCTTCTCATACTTCTAATCAGAATAACCACAGAGAAACTGGACCTCAAAACCCCCCTCCTGAAAAATCCAAGTTCTACAAAAACAAGTACCCCAACCACAGTAAACAGTCTGATCAACCCGACCGCCCTACATGGCAGCGCAGCCAAAAAGGACAAGGTGGCAAAGGGAGAACCCCTGAGCACGGGACATATGATCAGACCGAGCACACCAAGCCTAAATGCATCGGATGCTTATTAACAGTCTTGCAAGGCGGAATTATTGACAGTGATTCCCAACCTGTAGGGGGAGAGAGACCCTCTACGCGAGGTACTGTTACATTGAACGGTTCTCAAACGTTTTGTTTATTTGACACGGGGCTTTCTTTTGATTGCACTGTTGCCAGAAACCTGGTTAAACCCGGTCAAGAGACAGGAGAGACCGTCGAACTTTGTGGAGTTTCTAAGAGTGATGCACCTACAGCGCTTCCCATCGCATTGGTAGAGATCCACTCTGATTTAGTCAGAGCCTTGATCAAAGCGGCTGTTATGGATGACCCCATCTACCCAGTCATACTTGGCGGTAGATACGTGTCTATTGGGAAACCGGAAGAGCCGATTGTGGCAGCAGTAACTACAAGAGGGCAAACCAAGAAGGAACGGGAGCCTGCGCCTAATTTGTTACCCATGGAACTTAAAGAAGCGCAACAAAATGACCCAACTTTGGCACTCTGCTTTAGGAAACTGCCCATGGCTAAGGAACCCAGATAGCACGGGGACATTTTTTCTAAGGATGGCGTACTTTATCGCAGAACGGGCAAGCCTGACCAAGGTTACAACCAGCTCCTAGTACCGAAACAGTAGAGAAGCCAAATCCTAGAAATGGGGCACTCTCTTCCCTTCAGCGGACATATGGGACAGAATGCCACAAACCAAACGGATAACCACTCATTATTGGTGGCCAGGAGTAAATACTGATATTATCACCTTTGGGCAAGAGCGGTCGCACTGGAGAACTGAACCAGTGGCTCAAACTCACCGGTCCACCTTGACCTTCCAAGCTTGACATATGGCTCCCAGAAGCCACAAAGACAGTGGCGGCCATCCCCCGGTAACAGTCTCGACCGACTGACCAAACTATGTTGAGCGCCCCTGCAAAGCCCTGCTTTTACCGGTGACTGTCCTCCAACTTGGAATGGCACAACTACAAACCATCCACGGCATCTCATATTGAAGGCACCAGGGTGCACGACGTGACGATCCTTTTTACCAACTAGAAGCGCTAGTGCTGACTAAATAGCTGACAAATTATGGATGTTTCCAGAAAACAGCGGTCATTTGGTGGCGGGGACTGCACAACGGTGAACCCCACTGAGGTGGTGCAACATGGTATTGGGGCTGTCTACCCCCAGGGGGTAGGACAGACATCAGACGAACATGACAGCAGGGGAAAATAATACTTCCCCACCGATGATGGTATAGTGCCCACCATGCCTTGCACACCCCGCATGGAAAAAGAGGATAAAAACCGGGATGAAAGAAAGTCATCACAACCCCCCACTACTCATGATGCCATGACACTAATACAACCTAAGATATACGAGCTCGGACGTCGCCTCGCAAAAGGTCCGCGCCAAGCAGGTCGCCCCTCGGCTGCTCCTGGCGAAAAGTGTGCTACCGAGGAGTATATTAACATTCTACAGTTAAATGTAGATGGAATAAGAACTAAATCGTTAGAATTAAAGAAACTACTGAAGGACCAGAAAGTTCACATTGCACTGATTCAAGAAACCGTTCTTAAGGACAAATCCATCAACTTCCCAGGCTACACAATGTACAAATGTAATTGCCATAATAATTGTCGAGGAATCCTAACCTTGGTAAGGAATGATGTACAGGCAGAGGTCGAAAGTCTTCGAACCGATGATGAAACTGATATACAACGAGTGACAGTCTGTGAAAGTGACGGACATTTCCAAATCTTTAATGTCTACAGACCCCCCAGAGAAACTAATGGAATCTACTTTGATGATATCGAATACAAGAGAAATATCATAGCAGGGGATTTCAACGCTCACTCCCCACTCTGGGGATACCAGGACACCAACACCTCAGGCCAGGCAGTAGAAGAGCTATGTAACACTTCCAACCTTATAGTCCTTTAAAAACCGAAAGATCCCCACCAACCCTCTACAATAAAGCTAGCGGAACCAGTAGCCGACCAGACCTAACACTTGTGTCTGTAGACCTCACCAACTGGTATAAATGGAGGGTATTGGAGGACATAGGAAGCGACCATCTACCCATCCTCACCACCATCTCGCAGGGTAAAACAAAAACGGAAACCAAAAGACAGCCGAAATGGAACTATGCTCGAGCAAACTGGGAACACTACAAACTCATATCAGACCAGCTCCTCACTGAAATAGACATGAACCAAGACATTAATACCTTGAACGATCAGATCTCTACAGCCATACTGCAGGCAGCCAAACAGGCAATCCCCAAAGGCAGTCGTGTCAAATACAGCATCTTCTGGAATGAGGAATTAGAACACCTAGTACAACTAAGACGCAAGGCATGGAAAATCGCTCAGAAAAATCCTAGCCGTGGAAACAAAACCCACATACAACAGACTCACTGCACAGGTTAAGCTAGCGAGCAGAAAAGCCAAAATGGAAACCTGGAAAAAAAATGCGAAAACCTAGACCTAAATAAAGAAGGGAAGAAAGCATGGAAACTCATTGACAGCATGGCAGGGACATCCCAGAAGAGAAACCCAATCCCTATAAAACTTCCAAACAGTAACACAGCTACCTCCAACAGAGGGAAAGCACGAGTCCTAAATCGATTCTTTGCTGAAGTCAATAAAAACATACAAAAGAGCCAATCTAGATAAAGCCATCAAGACACTTACAAAACGCATGCTAAAAGGCACACAAGGCTGTGGACAGCATCTTTGATCAGGAATTTACGCTAGCTGAACTGCAATCTAGTCTCCTAAAGACCAAACCCCAAAAAGCATCAGGGCCAGACCAGGTTACCAACGACGTGATAGTCAAACTTGGGGGAAAAGGCTTGCTGACGATCCTGGAATTCATAAACAAGACGTGGAGAAGCAGTACTGTACCTACAGGATGGAAAACGGCTAACATTATCCCAATACTCAAAAAAGATAAACCACCAAGCGAAGTCAGTAGCTACCGGCCCATTTCCCTGACTTCGTGCGTTGGGAAAATGGCAGAACGTATGATAAATGCACGCCTCTACTGGTGGTTAGAGAAAGGAAAAGCCCTCCATCCTAACCAAGCAGGATTTAGAAGAGGAAGACAGACTGTTGACCAGGTAATCCGATTGGTACAACATATTGCCGATGCTTTCCAGGATAAAAATCATGTGGCCGCAGTTTTCGTAGACCTCAAGCAGGCATATGACAGAGTATGGAGAGACGGTCTATTTTTCAAGATGCAGAAGATGGGCATAGAAGGAAGAATGTTTCGTTGGATAAAAGATTTCCTCACAAATAGAACCATCTCCACAACGGTCAGCGGAGCAACATCAGGGAAAAGAACCATCCAAGAAGGCCTCCCACAAGGCTCAGCCCTAAGCTGCACCCTCTTCCTCATATACATAAACGATCTGGCAGACTACCTTGAATTACCCAGCGCCTTGTTTGCTGATGACCTGGTGTTTTGGGCAGAAGGGAAGTCCCACTTGCAACTGCAAAAGAAACTAAACCGTGCACTGACTGCTCTAACAACCTACTGCAGCTTCTGGAAAATGGTGATCAACACGAGTAAGACAGTCTACACTATATTCACACTCAGCAACAAAACAGTAAAGAAAGAACTGGATTTAAAACTTGATGATGCAAAGCTAGCTAAAGAGAACAATCCGACTTATCTAGGGATACAGCTAGATACCAGACTCACATACAAAACACATGTTGAGTCCCTAAGTGCTAAGGCCTCTAGAAGGCTAAACCTCATAAAGCGTTTGGCAAGCACTGATTGGGGATCCAATCAGAGCACCCTACGACAACTGTACTTGGGATACGTGCGCTCAGTTATGGATTACTCTCTACCCCTGCAAGCCACTGCTAGCCCAACACTCAGACTGAAACTAGATCGCATACAAAACCAGGCACTCCGATTCATCTGTGGAGGCTTGCGAACTACTACTCCGACCAGCGCATGTGAGATTTCCGCCAATGTGGAACCCCTAGAACTAAGGAGAGAGATATAAGTCATTATCACGGCAGAAAGATTCTTGCGAGCTGACAAAGATGACCCCTGCAAAAACGTTATCGGTGACCTCAACTCCAGGTACCGAATTAAAAAGACATCTTTCACTAGAAGGTACCAAGAGCTTTCAGGGAAGCACTACATACCAGAGACTAGACTACCTACTCAAGTTGTGCCTGACCTACCACCTCACGTAGAACTAAAAAGACCAATAATACGTACAAACCTTCTACAACCCGCAAATAAAAGCCTCATACCTACGCTGCTGAAAACACTTGCTATGGAAACCATCTGTCAGTACGATGAAGACATTATCCATGCCTATACAGACGGGTCAGCTTTCAAAGCAGTAATAAATGCTGGATACGGGGCCATAATCATCCCACCCAGTACTGAAGAACCCGTCAAAATTGCAGGTCCCTGTGATATCTGGTGCACAAACTACGAAGCCGAAGTAGTCGCCATCCAGAAAACCCTAACTAGAATTTTTGAACTCTTTGAATCAGACGAAATGGAACCAACGATGTTGTGGTGTTCTCAGACTCGCAGGCTGCCCTCTTGGCAATAGGAAACTGGAAAACCAACTCGATCAGTACTATCCAGAAGGTTCAAGAGACAAGCCACAAAATTATGAACTTGTACGGAACAGAAATATACATGCAATGGATACCTGGCCACATAAACATCACATTAAATGAAGTTGCTGATAGACTGGCAAAGAAGGGAGCAAAAATGCCACAGATTGATCACCCACTGAGTATGTTAACAGTTAAACAAATAGTCAAAAACAACTGTAAAGAAGTTTGGCTGAACACATGGGCACAGGCTAAAACAGGAAGAAGACTCTTCATTCACCAAACAGCCCCAAATAAAAAAAGATGCTATGAACGATATCGAACGAAGGTAGCAAACCAAAATCTTCAGATTGAGAACAGGCCACTCTACAGTAAATGGCCACAGAAACAGACTAAGTTTACAAAATATAGCAAAATGTAGACACTGCCCTAACCCCGTTGGATACAGTAGAAACACCACCTACTACAATGCCCTGCACATCAGGGACTGAGACAACAACTGCTACCATACAACCCATCCATAGACAAATACACTGTATGGCAGCTCAGAACAGCTTATACGAACTGCGCAGTAACCATACCATATAATGGCATCAAGGTCACCATGAGCTGACGCTCAGTGACAGTAGATCAAAGAAGAAGAAGAAGAAGAGAAGAACTGATATTATCAGGTATGTCAATTCCTGTGCCCAGTGCCAACGTGTACCCCCAAGCAACGGACACCCCCAGTCGCTTTGGGTGAAATGCCAATAGTGGGAACACCATTCGAACGGGTTGTGATCGACATTTTAGGACCCTTAGAAAGGACTAAAGAAGGAACAGGTTTATCCTGACCTTAGTCGATACATGCACTTTATGGGCAGAAGCTATCCCGCTAACATGCGCAGATGCCAAGCATGGCGCAGAAGCCCTCGTGCAGATTTTCACTCGGTTGGGATTCCCTCAGCAAGTGTTGACGGATAACGATCTCCATACCGAAACCTGTTGATGGATGAGATCGTGAAGATCTTGATGACCCAATACATCTACACAAAGCCTTATACTCCGGCCGGAAGTGGGTTAGTAGAACGTGTTAACGGAAACCTCAACATAATGCTAAGTATACTGGCACAAGTGAAACCTGACGATTGGGATCTTTGTATTCCTGCAGCTTTATTTGGCTACAGAGAATCTCCTCATACGTCCACAGGATTTCCGCCAGCTACGCTTTTATTTGGCAGACCCATTAAGGGCCCACTGGAAGCCTTACTTTGGTCGCTGACAGACCAGAAGGCTGATGAGACAGTGGTCTCAGCAAGTAAATATGTGTCGGATTTAAAGGATAGGTTTAAACTAGGATGGGATCTAGCAACGACCAACTTTAAGCGAGCACGCACAAAGCACGCTAACCGATACAGAAAAGTCGCGAAAGAGAGAGAACTACAAGCAGGAGAGAAAGTTTTGGTGTTACTTCCCACCGGGAACAACCCACTGAGGATCGGATGGGGATGGCAAGGGCCGTTTACCGTCCTGAAAAAGATTTCTAAGGCTAACTACCAGATCACTATTCAAGGAAAGGAGAAGGTTTTCCATTTAAATCTGTTAAAGAAATTCTTGAAAAGACCGGTGCCGACCTCCGACCATCTCCTGACGATCGCCAAAACTGACGAAGATGACGATAGTGGCAGGTAAATTCCACTGCACACATATGAAATCTTTCAAAAATGTCAAAAGCGGCGACGCTCTTTCAAGCGCGCATGGGAGACATTCCAGAGAAAGGAAATTTTGGGAGTAGACTTGAAAAGGAATTGGAGAGAGACGGAGGGGGGAGATGAGAGGGAAGAGGACAGACACCCTGAAGCTACGGATATAGGAAATTTATTTCCATAACGTAGACATAGAGTGCTTCCATATCTTAAAAGGGGGACGTTCTGTCACAGAGAGTTTTATGACCAATAAATTTTCTATATTCTCTTCTGTTTTCTGCCCGTGTCCTCTATTTTATTATAACTCTGTATCCTTTTCCCGTGTTTTTCGCATTCGTTCGTTTGCGAAAAATATTTTCTTTCCCATTCTCACTTTGCCGTTTTTCTTTCTCATACTGATACGCATTCTATTACGCAGATGTCAGTGCTGCAGGACGATAGAACGTGTGAATACTTATCTAGGCAGACAGAGATAGCAGACATGCGTCTGTACTTTTCTCATGTCACGGGCGTTTCGTCAGGCTAGTTCCCGGTTAGGTGTGGAAACTGCCATCTAATGCCTCTAGCATTTTCACCTGACACTAACGTTGCTCTCGGAGTGAAGTGTGATATGACACTCAGGAAGCGCTCTGGACTGAGACATATAGTCTGGGTTTTTCCATGACGCTCACGCTCCACGGCCAGTTTTTGACGTAAGGTGCGAAGACGCACGTTTTGGCAGTTATGAGCTAGCGTCTAGGGTACGTAGGTGTTAATGAAAAGGGGAGAGATCGGGTTTTTGGAAATAGTGGGATCCTTTGTCTGGTTTAAGATATTAATTAGAGTTTGAAACTAGATTTCATTCGTACTCCTAAATCTGCTGTAGACAGATCGCCAGGCTAGAAGAAATATCTTGTGTACTGAAAAGTCTTTAGTTTCTGGGCAACATTTTGCCGAGTTCAAGACAACTATTATATTGAATTGATTTTAGTTCGTGGTATTAATCTGTAGTTCTGTGCGGAGGTAAATATTATATATTAGATATCTAGTAATTTTGTGAAGTGTTTAAAGTGTTAAATCGCTTATTTCACTAGTTAGATCTTTGTGCAGAGGGCTTAAAAAATATAGTCTGTATTATTTTCTAGTGACGTATTTCAGTGGAAAGCAGAATAAATTATAATTTCTAGCTTAAAACCAGGTAGCTATAAGGAATTAAATTTAACTGCTAAATAATCAGACGAGAATATATTTTAAAAATTAACTTATAACTGAAATGCTACATCGGTGAGTATTGACGGGATACGTATGTATTCCTAATTCATGATGATTGATTTTAAATATAACTACTTCACGGGAATTTAAACGATAAGTCAAGCGCTACGCTTGCAGTTTAAAAATGTAAGTTATAACGAGTACCTAGTATGTATAATTATTTTATGTGTTTTTTTCCTTTATTCAGTGAACTGGGGTTAACCCAAACTTTGCCAGCGTTAAGTACAGAGATATCTGTAAAGAACAAAAACATGCTTTCCTTAAAGGACATGGTGTACAACCTTTACAAGAACTTTAATGATTTTAAAGAAGTAACCGGCCTGTGAGCCTGATTTAATTCTTTCAGAGAAAAAAATCTCAAGTACTTTTAGCCCGTGTGGCAAGTAATAGATTACAAACAGTAAAACTTTTCCAACAAATGTTTTACCCATTGTGGAGTGACCAAGAATTTTTACCTTTGATCGAAGTTACCAACCTGACATTGTTCCTAAGTAGTGGAAACCTCGTGATTCTGATCATGTGAGCCCGCCTGAAAGCTAATTCTTACCTGAACTGATAAAGTGACGCTAATTTAAAATCTGAACAAAATTATCGCCTGAAGAGGACGCTCCCCGGACAAATTGGATGAACCCAAGATCTGCAGAGCTGGGTATCCACTTCATTAAACGATACAACAGATTCTGTCATAACGTGCGCCAGACGGCGAACAGCAGCACGATTTTAGGTAAGGTTGAGTGAGACAGGGCCCTGATGAATGAGCCGAGAGAAAGCAGGAACTAGTGATTTTTTATGGTATACCCAATTTCACCCACTTTGTAATTTCTTTATGCAAGTTTTGTTGTTGCAAAGAAGATACTTTTCCTTAGGATAGATCATACTAATATCTAAGTCTGTTCATACCTTTACAAGGGGAAAATCATTAGATTACCGCTAATGTATCCTTGATTCCTTGGGGGCTATCACTTTCTTCTAACAGGACTGTGGGCATACCTTGAGGGATAAGATCATACGGTGGGTCTATCATTTTGGTAGAAAATCATTGATTCATTGACTTGATGCTTATATATAGATTTGATGTAAATTTTGGATGTTGTGGTGGTGGAAGTTTATATTGATAATTAAACTGCCCTAAACTTAATCAGCGTGTTGGTCAGCTCGTTCTAGAATATCTATATAATCATTTGTTATAGTTTTCCCACGTCTGTACGTCTAACTGTCGTCTTGTATGTGCGTGCACGTGAGTGGAAAGAACTATATAAGTAATATTTATATATGTGTTTAGACTGTCTGACTCCTCTAAATCTGTCGTAGAAGATAGGTGAAAGAGAGAAGATTTCTCGATTTCAGAGACAGCCTCTATCACAGTCTACCATCTCACTCGTTGAAATCTATTGCTATTACTACCTCTCACTGTGACCATCACTTATTCAAATCTAATCAGAAGGGACCAACCCAAGACTTAATTCTCCTATCAAAAATCTACGACAATTGCTACAGAACCCACCGCTGCAAGGGCGTGTCAATGCTTTGTGCAGGTGTCATATAAGGAAATAAACTACAGTGGCGGCTCTTTGCTCCATAAGGAACTAAAAGGAAAGTGATGAAATATTCATCCTCATCATCATCAACCACCAGCTCCCCAAGGGGTATAGGCCTTCAACAAACTCCTGCTAAACCTTCTCAACCTGCACCATCACCTCAAGGGATTTCCCTGTCTCCCCTACTCCATTCATGTCTGTCTCCAATTTTCTACTGCATGTTTTCATTGGTCTCTCTCTACCTCTATTACCTCGTGGATTCCAGAACAAGGACTGCCGTGTTATGCTGTCAGTAGATTTCCTCAATGTGTGTCCTATTCATAAACAGTTAACTGACTGGGGAAAAAACATATTAGGATACGGGAACTTACGATCCAGATTTCACTGGGATAAAATAAAACTCTTATCAGGTGTTGTGTTTTGCAGTGTTATTTACAACGTGAGTCAGGTAAACAGAATCTTAATCACCATTAATCATTCCTTCACAGCCACCTCACGTCCCCGCTCCGCACAAAAAAAGCTGCAAAGTCTATTGTTACACGCAATTGAAGTAACTAAACGAAATCATTGTTTGCTGCATGTCAAGAGAGAGACCGTTCTTATAGCTCAAGAATGGATCAGTTGGAACGTAAAAACTATTAACAACAGCAGCAAAACCGCTATCACCTCAGCCATATAATTTGAAAAATACAGGTGCAAGTAAAGTGTAATAATTACTTGATACTGCAATTTCAGCGCGAAACATGAGATTTACAGTGGCTCAGGGTTGCCAGATTAAAATTTCACAACCAAATAAAAAAAAAAAAAAAAAAGAGCCAACCACCGCTATAAAAAAAAAGCCAAAGAAGACAAGGAAAAAAAAAACAGAAAGAAAACAGACTAAAAAAAGAACGCAGATAAAATCCAAACAGTCAACCGCATTTTCTGACAACACTCTCAAAAAAAAAGCCAGATTTCTTAGAAAGTGATTGTCAAAAAACGCTACGCTGGCAACCTTCGATTACGCGCAAAGACAAGTCGACCTGCATTAATTACCCACGTGACCGACTTCCATCACAGTTCAAAATGACCATGGCTGACTGGAACATTTTGTAGGGATGATCACCTTCTGTACTTCCCACGTGCATCAGGTCTTCCCTGATGAGCTCCTCTACAGAAGGCGTTTCTACCAAAGCTATAACGTTGCCGCCACTACCTTCTAGATTTCGTTTTATTACCAGGTCTGCCATTCGTTCCGTGATGTCGTTACAGTAGTGTATACTTCATTGAAATTTAATCGAAAACGGGAAAATTAATGGGTCTTATGTGTTCGTTTGTTATCGCAGGTTGCCGTGGGTCAAAACCACCGTAACTCGAGAATCCTTGCTGTATATCAGGAGTGCCCATAAAGCTTGTTTGTGTCCCGACACCTCCATGGATACCTTGATTTTTTAATCTACCCCAGGCAAATGAATAACAAATAAGGAAGTGATTATATCGGCACATAAGTTAACATTGCCTTTTTACTGAACTGGTTAAATTTATTAACGGGAAGGCTGTGGGTGATTAAAATAGGCACTGCTATTTGGTAGGATTTTGGTGAGTTTTAGTCGTCAGTCACCACTTACCACTCTGCCCACCTCCTCTCCTCTCCCTCCAGGTTTAGTCTATTCCTTTGGTTTGGTTTTGCGTTAGCCTAAAGCAAAGCACTCAACTTCATTGTAAAGCATGTGCGTAGGCCTAAAGCAAAAGCAACAAATAAAGCTTCAAACCATGGAACGAGCTTAGAGAATATAAGCAGAAAAACGGCTCAACTGCTGCTGCAACAAAGCATGGGGTATTTTGTAGCAGTATTTCCAAATGTAAAACTAAGTCACACAGCAGGCATTTTTTCTTGTATAAATAATAACTGTCAATCGTTCGACTTCAAAAGTTTTAAAACCGACTACCCCCCCACCCCCCCCGATCGACCTTAGATGTCGATATCAACCCCTTTAGGGACCCTTGTTGTATGTGAACATTCATGCTGTTCTTACTTTCCCCGAACTCTCTTAACTACACGCGTATAATAATCAGATATTTTAAAAGTCAACGAAGAAGTATAACTGCTCAACCTTAGTTATCGTACGATATTAATTACGTTCTATAGGTAAATTTATAAAGATGTCTGGACAAGATATGTCGAGGTAATTTCTTTATTGCAGCGTAAATAAAATAATGTAATGTTGACATCAACTGAATGGCATCTTGTCTGCATAAGACTCACTGCTCCTCTGCGCATGTCGAAAAACTAGATTTATCCAGTATCGTGTAATACAAAAAAATCACATTGGAAGCAAGAAACTAAACGTTAAAGACGTCTGTCAAGGAAACAGAAAGAAAGAGTTCAATTTTAAAACACTTTTTATTAACTTGACATGCTCGTTGTTTAGATGTTTCTAATCTTTGACGCTAAAAATCAAAACGTTTCACTCATCGTAGATTGCTGAAACTTTGCACGCAACTCCTGTTCTTTGTACATTTTAATTTTTCAAGTTTTGATTGACATTAGGGTAGTCAATTGTATATAATAATGAAACCAATGTAAAATAAAGTGGAAGCAACTTTTAGCGCAAGATCTTTATGGTAAGAGAAATAATGAACTGCAAAAACAGATTGTGTTTTGTGAATAAAGGGGCAAGCTTGGGATGATAAATGATAATTCGACACTAAATGAATGTATTCCTATAAACAACTTAATCAGTGAGTTTTTGTTTTAAATATAGCTTTAGTAATGACACCATTTCATGTGAGCTTTACATTAAGTATTCAAAATTGTCCAATTATGTTTAGTGCATTTAAGTACACCTCTACACCTCACGGTAGAAGGGGAACGACTAAGTAAGTAAGTAAGTAAGCATTTAAATACGATAATAAAAACTGGAAAAAGCTGATTTGGCATTTATTTGTTAGAATATTAATGAACTCGTCAGAGCGTGATTACACAAACTCCTTATTATTAAACATTTTATTTTACATTTCAAGACTAAAGAAAAAAAATGTGCTTTGACATTATTACCCAGAAATACACACAGAGGGAAATCCGATGCCTTGAGACGTAATAAAGTAACGAAGATTGGTAAGTGTTGGCACGCGATAGATAATAAAACGAAAGAAAGAAAATAAACGAAAGAAAGAATAAAAAACATAGAGACAGATGATCAGACAGACAAACGGGCCGACAGAAAGACACACTGACAGACAGATGGACGGACGGACAGACAGACAGCAGGAGGGAGGGAGGGAGACAGGGATGGAGGGACGGACGGACGGACGGACAGGCAGGCAGGCAGACAGACAGACAGACAGACCAATAGACAGATAGATAGATAGATAGATAGACAGACAGACAGACAGACAGACAGACAGAGAGACAGACAGACAGACAGACAGATAGATAGATAGATAGATAGATAGATAGATAGATAGATAGATAGATAGATAGGATAGATAGATAGATAGATAGATAGATAGATAGATAGATAGATAGATAGATAGATAGATAGATAGATAGATAGATAGATAGATAGATAGATAGATAGATAGATAGATAATGGGTACGTTGGTAGCTTGAGAAATGAAATAGGCATGCAGGTTGGAGAGTATGTAAGTAGATGGGTGTGCAACCAGAGGTGACTAGATGTGTATACTAGTGGGTAAATAAGTCAATGGTTATATTGGTGATAGAGAGTATGTAGACAGAGAGGTAAGAAGTTGTTATTGTTGTTCTTAATCGACATCATTGCACTCAGGACAAACCCATAGGTGCTCAGTCTCCCTCAGCAGACGTCGAAGGGTATGAATGCTAACTGTTCCTGTTGCGCGCTGGTTGTAAATACGCCGAATGTATCCCCTCATACGTTCAGGTAGGAAGTTGAATAAATTGAAAGATAAGTTAGTCGGAATACTGACAATTCTTGTCTACTTTAATTTAATATTTCCTCATAAATGATGCTCGTTTATATTTCTGACTGTTCTTGTTTCCCATCAGAGGCAACATTTTAGCCCGACGTGGTTTGTCACATGACATGTTACTGTGACTGTACTTAGTTTATAGCGAAAAGTTGCTAGGATTCAAAACGAGATAGCTAAGACCTGGTATAGTGAAGACTCTAACACATATGTCTGTTTATTGTTATATCACTCTGGAATTATTTGTCTAGTTATGTAAGTGTGACTTCTCTTCCCCATTTCACACCTTATAAAAAGGTCTTAGCCGTATAAAAAAAAAAAAAAAAAAAAAAAAAAAACTGCTGCATTGGCTAATACATTACCAGCTACCGTACTCTCGTCTTCCTCCATTGTTTTTGCTAAGTAGAAATTCCTACAATGTCCACGTACAAACATTATTATTTTTATTGTTGCTATTTTACTTTTGTAGCTTATTAATATTGCAGATCATGTTAGAAAACAATCCCATCTGAGATGGTTTGGCCATGTCTGCAGTATGGGAGAAGATCGGCTAACCACGGCATGCTTGGAAAAACTAGGAGCCAGGTGATCCAGAACTCCAGGACGTTCCCAAAGGAACTTCCGCTGGGTGGACAAACAATAGTACAATTCTTTGATAGGACGAGAAACTTGAATGGAACCAAGCCCGGAGGAAGACAGCCCGATAGAATAGTATGGCGCTTTATTCTTTCATACTAAGTAAGGTAAAGTATGCTATTTAATTTGCCAGTTTTGTATTCCGAGGGTCTGAAACCAGTGTTAATGTGTTACATGTGCATGTGGAGATTGTAGCTATATTTTCTGGTACGGATGTGAGTGAGTTAGGTTTTGGTTTTTCGGTTTTTAAGGACTAATCTCTGATTTGAACACGGGACAATCTTCCATCAGTGATCCGATCTCCTCCCTTACCATCACAACAAGGGTGGATCATAGCAAAGTGCACGAACTCCGTAGAACTGGGCGGAGAACCCCAATTTGGGTTTACAGGAATGAGACCATTCTATAAAATATTTTTGTAGGTGGGTAGGTTTCTAAATTTTTTTTAAATGTTTGCCAGGGTGGCGGGCCTTATGGCTTACTTCTTTACGATTTTCAATTAGAGGTGAGGATTTTTAAACGTGCGCAACCTTGCACACGGACTGTCCCTCTTCGCCCTTATTCGAGAAGGCTAAGTCATCCGAAATCCACTGTTTCAGGTGACCAGAGGGGGGAGTATCATTTCAATAGGGCCACTGATTCTGAGAAATAACATATGTCCATTATATTACCTATTCTGGGAAATCCGAACCTGAAGTGTGTAGGTAATAATTACGCAATATTCATATGTCTATGAACGGTGGGAAATGAATATTTATGATGTTGACCAAGATATTCTATCAACCGTTCATAGGAATTGATAAAGTCGTTCCTTGTAGTCCCACACCATTTTTATTAAATCGTATTCCATACTGTAAAACAATTCACACTTGGTCCATCATGAAGAAAATACATATTCAAGTTCAGTTCATACTTCGGTATATGATTCATTCTACCAATCAGTCCTTGTTCCAAATAGCATGAATTACTGTTAGAACAGAACGTCATAAACTATAATGTACGCGCTGTTGGTGATCCAAAACGGCCGAACAGTGAGATTTACGCCGTCTGGGCCAATATCAATTAATATGGTACTGCTAATTTCTTCCTTCCTTGAATTTAGTTAATTACTAAAACCTTATTCAATTCATCTATTCACAATATTTTAATGGACTGACCCATTGTCCGTTACTTGATAAAAAACTACATCTGTGTGGACAATACCCTGCCCGGACACTGGAAGGAATATAAGGGATCACGTCTTTATAGCTTCGACGGTCAACAAAATTAAGGGTCCGGTAACATAGTCACCCAGCGTGACCTTAACAAACGCTACCACGTCATAATCGAATGCGTGTCTGTTTCGCGTTCAAATAAATACTATCAATTTACCACATCTCTTTCGGTTTCACCCCATCAAAGCATCAACTGATTGCTGATCTTTTTACATATCCTATCCAGGTTGTGTTGACCGACGTTCCACGGCCGCACCATTCGGTCATTTAGTCATGGACAATCACCTCTTAACGATGATACTCCAATTCGGGTACATTCCTATTTCTGGTCCTCTACACTTTTCTTACTAAAAACTACTAAGGAACTTTGAACATGATGTTATCTTTAGAGGATTATTGAGACTAGGTCAAATTCTCCATTTTCTTCTCTATTAGTTATTGTCGGAAAGAAGGAACAATAAACATTAGACTATGAGTCGAATCACCCGAGTGTTGCCGGGGCCCGAAAGGGGAGCAAAAGAATAGTAAACACTGCACCCTACCATGGCATGTCGTAAAAAAAAGCGATAAGGAGGGTTTGGGCATGGGGCTGTTTACCCCATTTTTCCGTAAAAAACTTCGCACAGTGGGCTGATCACCCTGCTTGCCAATCCAATCTGATTACGGAAACAACGATAGATTGTTTGGGTCTGTTTTGTTTTCCACAAAGGACGCCACTAGTCGTGGTGGAAAACAGCGATAGATTGATCAATTTGTTGTTGCCTAAGGACGCCACTAGGCGTACTGGGCCACATACTGCTTTGCCGGTTGGTGGGCTAAGGGATGGAAGAAGAAGGAAGAAGAATGCGTCGACTATTAGAAAATTAAATGCACAAACTATTGTTGATAGCGAACCGCATCCACTTCACGAACGAACTTACTTCCACGTCTATCTACCGCAACTATATTCACTAAGATAGATTTAACTAAAGGTTATTGGCAGATACCACTAAACCGAAAAAAGTTATAATACTACACAGCGTTTTCCACTCCGCCAAGGGTCATTTAACCAGTGGTATGTGATGGCCTTTTTGGGCTTGTAAACGCTCCAGATATATTTTATTCGCATGATGCGCGACAATTTTTGGTCAGCTAGATCAGAAATCTATCCACATACATTGACGACATTCTTGCTTATTTAGTTCGTTCATTTGAGGAAACATTTTTGGGAATTAAATTTGTTTTGGAAACATTAAGAAAGAGATAATTTAACTGCTAAACTGCTTAAAACCTACAAAATTACAAGTAGCGTTTTCATGAAACTAACTTTTTTTTTGGGGACATATCATTGGAGCGGGTTTTATATCCCATACACTTCCTAGTACGGTTTCTAAAATTTTAAACGTCTCCCGTTCCTCAAAACGAAGAAAGTGGTTAGCAGCTTGTTAGGACTAGTCCATTATTACAACAGGTTCGTACATAACTTGTCATCTATCACGGCTGTTTTATCATCGCTATTTAAAAAAGAAGGCAGTGAAGGTGACATGGGACTGGTGAGTGTAATAAAAACTATTTCTTAAAAATAATTGATATTTTTTCAAATTTAACACCTATTTTTGAGACTACCTGATGCTTCCAAAAAGTTTTATACTCCGTACAGATGCGAGTTAATTTACGGAATTGGCGAGCTTCATGTTTGCTCCAATATTCATGGGACGACACAATCCTTATCCATCATTGTATGTCTCACGGAAAAACTGAAACCGCCAGAAGTCAAAATACTCCACTGTCGACCGAGAATTGTTGGCAGTGGTATGGGCGATAACGAAATTGGAGACATTTTTGCTGGGGAGCCCCATTCGTGGTCCAGACAGATCAGAAGGCCGTGGCATCACTACGACGGGCGAAATCATAAAAGTCCTAAGCTCACCAGATTCGCTATTCTCCTTCAATCCTTTTGATTTCTCCATCGAGTACATTACAGGATCAGAGAACATCTTGGCAGATACGCTTTCTAGAACAACCCTTATGATGTTCGATTCCTAAATAATGATATCTCTTCGCAGAAAACTTACCCAAGATGCATAGTATATCGTTGCACTTCGACATAAGAAAGAAACCATTGACTACAAAAACAAGCATCTGCTTTACTAGACGACATTAATTTATACGAAATGTACGAAAATCAAGTAACATTGTGTTCGTATTTACGCCGGGACTTTGGTTGGTGTCCATTCCAGGATGAAAACTATTTGACAATTTATGAAACAATAAGTGAAATTCAGTCGAATACTAATTCGGTATTATGACTTGAGTTATTGGACGTTAAGTGAAGTTCTATAATTATTCTTAATCAGAATATCATTTCAAACAGTTTTTCTAATGGATAATTCACAAGGAATCAAGGACTACGTTCGGAGGGATAGTCATATCCAATGTTAATTAATTTTTAATTTAAGTTGTGTTGAAGTAATGGAAAATTAAAAATGTACATGTGAAGTTAAAAATTTTTAAAAAAAAAACAATGAAATATGAAAAAAAATATGGAATGATAAGAAAAAGAAAGCTCACACCAATTTCTATTATAATATTCTTTCTTTATTATTTCATAGATCATGTTGCAGAGTCTTTAGTTAATTTATGTTGACACGGTTTACATACTAGTTTATTATTTAGTTGGTAGTTAAGTTAGATGGGTTTGGTGTGTTAAACCAGATAATGTGGTGGTTCAAAACAACACACATTAACTAAAGTATAGGTTTGGTATGTGTAGTTTGAAACCTTTACTCATCTTTTGTTACAGTGGTTAATACCTATCTGGGGTATGGTGGGGAGGGAGAGTAGGGTGGGAGTATGGGGAGGGTGGGCAACGAGAGGGTTATGAGGAGGGATGGGCGGCTTGCACTGATTGATGTAAATTGTGAGAGAGAGGGGATATTATAGGAGCAACGGGGGGGGGGGGGTGTCAGTGTGTTTCTTGAGTTGGAATTGTTTTTGGGATATTGCATTGTTGGGTGTTTTCATGTGTTTGTCTCACATTTCATGGTTATAGTTTCCATGACTTGGTCAGTGAGTTTGTTTCTTGTTGGGTGTAACTTGGGATTAGAGCTGGGATGTAGGCGGGGGGTATGGTTGGTTGGGGATCCCTTGGTGGGGGGGCCATTAGTAAATGCTAGTTTGAAATAGTTTGTGTTAAGAAATAATTATTGGGCTTAGGGTAACGTCAAAATGGGAACGGGATTTCATATACAGTTGGTTCGAGTGGTATGTCATGCTCGTATTGATGTTCGATGGGTTGTCAAATTAGTTTTACGGTCTGAATGGACACGCAAGAAATTCAATCCGTGAGGTTTTTTGTACCGAACACATTGTTACTTATCTTTCTTTCATTATCAGTATAAATTATGTCCAATTTAGATTTTCAAGATGGCGTGGTTTGTAGTCAATGGTTCATTTGTATCTCACCAATTTCATTTTTAATTACTATGCACCTTGGGTGTAAGTTTCTGCGAACGTACTTTCATTATTTAGGAATTTAATTATCAGTTGGGATTCTGAAAGAGTCCATGCCAAGATGTCTCAGATCTGTAATGTCCTTGATGGAGAAATCCAAAGGTTAAGGTGAAATAGCGAATTCTGGTGAGCTTAGGAAGTGTCTCAATTGCCGTCATTAGTGACTGCACGGCCTTCTGATCTGTCTCGATGACGAATTTGTGGTACATGGCAAAAAATGTCTCCTGTTTTAGTTCACGTGCCCATACCACTGCCAACAATTGAGTGGGGCGACTAGTGGTGTGCTATTGTTACTTTGTGGTAGGAATTCAGTTTCGAGTGTAGACATGACAATGTTGACACCAAGCAAAGTAACGTCTTAGGCAGTTATAATTTAGCAAACTTACCTCTCCAATTCAGTTTAATTACTCGCATTCTGTTCACGGTGTTAGTAAATGTCATATGATTAACTTTTGGATGCATTCAGGTAGTCTTGTCAAAAATAGGATTGGGGGTGTGAAGTGAAAAGATTAGATTGTAGGAAAATGCGGAAAAGTCAAAAGGATTTGTGTGAAAAGTTTTCTATGCTGTGAAATAGAAAATATTTTTTTATAGGTTTTTTATATTTTTATCACTTCACCAGGGTCCATTGTCCACTTTCACTGGGACCGATGTCTTTTTTTTCATTGTCCTAGCATGACCCAAAACAGCGGCTGTTTCTCATAGATGATTATCTGCCAAGCGTTCAAGGATCTGTATGTATGTACCTGCTGTATATTGGCACTAGTCCTAACAAGCTTGATGCTAAGGATTGTTTCTTCGAATCCTGAGGAAACTTTGAGACGTTTAAATGATTTTAGAAGAAACCGTTACTAGGGAAGTGTTTGGGATATATACCCGCTCCAATGATATGTCCAAAACAAAAAAGTTATTTCATGAAAATGGCTACTTGTAATTTTGTAGGAGGTTAGATGTTTCTTAAACTTTATTGACTTTATTAATTGTTTGGTTGAACCAAAAAACATATTTTAAGTCAACTGTATCGAAAACCAAAAAATGTTCCTCAAATGTGACGAACTAAATAAGCCAAAAGTGTCGTTCTGGAATGTATGTGATCGAATGTCTGGCGATTTCTACAATGACAAAAATTTGTCGGCATTCATTGCAGGAATATAAGGTTATTCCAAGGCAATCGATTACTTGAGGGACAAAACTTGCGCACCAAGGGGCTCAATTTCACTCGCATTCTATACGGGCGGAAAGAAATTAAAGGGGGGGGGGGCGGAAGACAATGGGGGGGGTGGATTAAAAATAGTGGGTTCAAAAACAAGCCCATTACTGGCATCACATTCACCAGTCCACTGGTTCATTTGACTTGCGGAGTGTCCTTTTTGGAATACAAGATGGGAAAAAGCACTCGTGATAGATGACTACTTGTATATCTGTGTAGTATTTAGCTTTTTCAGGTTAGTGGTATCTGCCAATAACCTTTAGTTACAATCTATCTTAAACCTGAATTTAGTTGCGGTTAGAGAGATCGTAGATACGTTGGTAGATAAGTCGATTAGAAAGATAGACGTGGATGCCAACCGTGGTTACTCCTTGCTATCATTGCGAAAGTGGAGCAAGCAAAAGATTATAGTATTTTCACTGCACCCTAAACGACGCAGCTATTTGTTGTTTTTAAAGCGACTAAGGATGGTATTGGGCATGGGGGATGTTGACCACCATCCGTATTTAAAAAAGCTATCGCACAGTGGGTCCGATGGATAACCTAGTGCTTGTCACACCAAATCTGATTAACGGGAAAACAATGATTCTGGATAGATTGTATAAAAAATTCTGTTTTTGATATCCACAAAAAGGAGCTAGGTGCGTCTTTGTGGAACAAAAACAGACCATAATTTTGATCTCAATTCCACTGTTAGCCCTAATCAGGAGTGGAAAACGTACTGGCAAGACAGTATGATTAGCCCACTTGCGAAGTTTTTACGGGATGGCATTAAACCTTAGTTAAGTCTATCTTAGTGAAAAGTTGAGGTCGATAGGACGTGGCAGTTACGTACGGTAAAGTCTTCGAGAAGTCGGATGTTGCAGTGTTCGCTATCAACTATTAAGTTTGTTGCATTTCGGGCCCGGCAATTTTCTATAGTCGACGCATAGTCTAATGTTATTGTCCTTCTTTCGGAACCCACAATAACTAATTGCGAGAAGAAAATGGGAGAATTACTAGTCTCAATAATCCCTAAAGATAAAACATCTGTTCAAGTTCCTTAGTAGTTTTAGTAAGAAAGTGTGTAGAGGAACAGAATAGGAATGTACCCGAATTGGAGTTATCATACGTAGAGTGATGTCATGACTAATGACCGATGTGCGGGCCTGGAACGTCGGTCCAACAATCTGGATAGGATTGTAAAAGATCAGCAATCTGTTGATGCTGTTGGGGTGTAAACCTGGAAAGAGATGATGTTCTTGAGTTTTTATAAGAGTTAGTTTTAATATTGAAACGCGATTACCACACGAATCGATTATTGACGTGGTATAGCGTTGGTAAGGTCACGCTGGGTGACTAGGTTACCGGACCCTTATTTTGTTGACCGTCGAGCTATAAAGACGTGTCCTTATTCCTGCCAGTGTCGGGCAGGGTATTGTCACAGATGTATTGTATTCAAGTGACGGACATGGGTCAGTCCATATTATTGTAGAGATGAATTGATTAAGGTTAGTAATTAACTAAAATTCATGGGAAGAAGAAATTAGCAGTTCCATATTAATGACATTTGGCCAGACGCAGTAATCTCACTTGTCGGGCCGTTGGGATCACCAAACAGCGCGGTTACATATAGTGTTGACGTTTTCTTCTGTCTACAGTAATTCTTGCTATTGTAAGGACTGATTTGTTAGATGGAATTAATATACGAAGTATGGAACTGACTTATATGTATTTTTCTTCATGATGACCATGTGTGAATTGTTTATGTATGGATCGTTGTATTAAATGGTGTGGACTCAAGGAACGACTTATTCTAGTCTGTATGAACGGTGGGATAGAATATTTGTCAAAACATCATAATTTTTCAATTCACAACGTCATAGACATATGAATATTGCGAATTATTACTACTCTCTTCAGGTTCGATTTCCCAGAATAGGTAATTATTGGGACATATGTTTTCAGAATCAGTGGGCCCTAATGATATGATACTCCCCTCTGGTCTCCTGAAATCAGTGATATCGGTTTGACTTAGCCTTCTCGGAATAAGGCGAACAAGAAAGGTCCGTGTGCAAGTTGCGCACCGTTAAAAAATCTCACATCTATTGGAAATCGTAAGAGTAAGCCATAAGGGCCGCCTCCTGGCAACATTAAAAAAA
Organism: Oreohelix idahoensis; assembly: GCA_024509875.1. Taxonomy (NCBI): domain Eukaryota; kingdom Metazoa; phylum Mollusca; class Gastropoda; order Stylommatophora; family Oreohelicidae; genus Oreohelix; species Oreohelix idahoensis. The sequence continues at coordinate 12,350 of JAMPIV010003087.1, read as the reverse complement.
ATTTTTTAGAAACCTACCCACCACAAAAAAATATTTATAGAATGTTCATTCCTGTATACACAAAATTGGGGTTCTCGCAGTTCTACGGAGTTTTCGTGCCACTCTTGCTATTGATCCTCCTTGTGTGATGTTAGGGAAGGAGATCGGATCACTGATGGAGTTGGTTCCGATGTGCAATCTAGATAGTCTTAAACACCCTAAAATCCAAAAACCTACTCACTCAATCCGTAAACTAGAAAAATTATAGCTTCATTCTTCACTATGCACAATGTAACACATTAAGCACTGGTTTTCGGTCTCTCGGAACAAAAACTGGCAATTATATAGCTTACTTACTTACTTGTATGAAAAGAGTAAAAGCGGCCATACTTATTCTAATCGGCTTGTCTTCCTCCTGGCTTGGTTTCCATTCTAGTTCCTCGGGTACTTCAAAGATTGTCTAATGTTGTCCTCCTCAGCGGGCAACTCTGTGGCTCTGTCCTGGTGGTCTGGATTCCTGCTCTTGAGTTTTACCATGACTTTTGTGGGGGTAGCTATTTCTCCCATTCGCGTGCAGACATGGGGCCGCAAAACAAAAAAAAAAACCCATTTATTGTTCGTGAAATCTGGATGGTGTTTCTACTCTTGGGTCAGCGGGGTTGAATAGGCAATGAAAAAGTATGGTTCGTCATATTGACGTTAATAATGTCACTGAAGCAAAATTGTTCATGTCACGTTAACATTGCAAAGCGAAGATACCACTTAGAAAATAAATGTGATTGACGGAATGACGAGGCGTTTTCAGTGTTAGCTGGTTCAAATTACTAAAATTAGCCAATGCACTGGCAGTTTTAGGCAATTTTTTTTTTTTTTTTTTTTTTAACAGTAAGACTTTATATACTTCTGATTGCCCGTTACAGAAAGATGTCATTAATCAGACATATATTCGTTTGATGTTAGGATTTTATAGTGGACAATCTTCATTGCCATATGTGAGCATAGTCATCATTATACCAGAGTCTTAGCTATTCTCCACGATTGAGAATCGTAGCAAACTATTCGTTAGTATCTTTTCAGTACAGTGCATTTAACCCGTAGCAAATGTCAGTGTGACTAACCTCGTTCATTGTATTCCATCCTTTTCCCTCTGACGCCCTTATGGATCAGAGGTAACCACCACAGGCATAAACGTTCCTCTTGCAGGGAACCATTTCAAATAGTGGAAAATATTAAATTAAAGTGGGCGACAAGGACATTGACCAGTATTCGGGGGAGGGGAATCTTTCAATTTACATGTTTTAGTTGCCAGCCCTGATGCGTCTCAACCTCAATATTCATTTCACATATTTAAACAAGCGCTCAACAGTGAAACAGTTAGCATTCATTATACTTTCGAGTCTGTTCTGAAGCAGAGAAGCCTGGAGCTACTATGGTTTGTCCTGAGTGCAAATGGACTTGTCGATTAGAATAGTTAATGTTGTATCAGAATCCTTCTGTTAGCCTACGCAAGTCTACATTTTGTCTATCTCGCCACTTAGGCACAATTTGTGCGGTATATGTCACGCAATCTGGGACGTGACGTGAACTGACATCTAGTCAACCTCTGGTTGCAACAGCCCATTCTACTTACATATCTCTCAAACCATGCATGCGTATTTCATTTTACTCAAGCTTACAACGCTAACCCATTAATGTATCTATCTATCTATCTATCTATCTATCTATCTATCTATCTATCTATCTATCTATCTATCTATCTATCTATCTATCTATCTATGTATCTATCTATCTATGCTATCTATCTATCTATCTATCTATCTATTTATCTATCTATCTATCTATCTATCTATCTATCTGCTATACGTCTGTCTGTCTAGATCTGCATCTGTCTGGTTCTGTCTGCTTCTGTAATATATATATTTTCGTTATATTTATTTTTTTATTTTTTAGTTTATCCTTTATTTCGTTTTTAGTATGTCATCTATCGGCCCCCCCTCCCCCTCCTGCTCAACATATACCAATCTTCGATTTCTTTTATTACGTCTTCAAGTCATCGGAATCTTCCCTATGTGTTTGTTTTTCTAGGGCTAATAATGTCAAAAGCACATGTTTTTTTTCTTTTCAGTCTTTGAACATGTAAAATAAAATGTTTTAATAATAAGAGTGTTGTCGTAATTCACGCTCCTGACGAGGTCATTAATTTTCTAACAAAAATAAATGCCCAAATCAGCTCTTTTTCTCGAGTCATTTTATTATTCGTCATTTAAATGACCTCTACTTACTTACTTTACTTAGTCGCTTCCCCTATCTCACCTGTGAGGTGTAGAGGCTGTGTACTTAAATGCACTACATAACATATATTAGGACCAATTTTGAATACTTAATGTAAAGCTCACATGATATGGTGTCATTAACTAAAAGCTTTTATTTATAACAAAAACTCACTGATTAAAGGTTGTTTTATAGGAATAAATTCATTTAGTGGTTCGAATTATCATTTATCATCCCATGATTGCCCCTTTATTCACAAAACACAAATCTGTTTTTGCAGTTTCATTAATTATCTTCTTACCATAAAGGATCTTGCGCTAAAAGTTTGATGGGGGGCTTTTCCACATTATTTTTTTTACCATTGGTATTCATGATTATTATACAATTGACTACCTATTGTACAATCAAAAATTGACAAAATTAACACATGTAAAAAGAACAGAAGTTGCCGTGCCCAAAGTTTTCAGTCAATACTACACGATGAGTGAAAACTGTTTCTGATTTTTTAGCGTCAAAGATTAAGAAACTTCAAACATACGATGCGCAATGTCAAAGTTAATTAAATAGTGGTTTTTAAAAATTGAACTCTTCTCTTTCTGTTTCCTTGACAGACGTCTAACGTTTTAGGTCTTCGCTGTCCAATCGTGAATTTTTTTGTATTAACGATATCTGGATAAATCTTGTTTTTCGACTCATGCGCAGACAGAAGGAGAGGTGAAGTCTTGATTGCAGACCAAGGATTGACAATTCAGTTGATGTCAACATTACATTTATTTATTTTACGCCCCCCTCTGCAATAAAGAAATTAATTGACATATCTTGTCCAGACTCTTTATTAAATTTTACCTATAGAACGTAATTAATATCGTACGTATAACTAGGTTGAAGCAGTTATACTTTTTCGTTGACTTTGAAAAAATTTCTGGATTATTATACCCGTGTAGTTAAGAGAGTTCGGGAGGAAAGTAAGAACAGCATGAATGTTCACATACTACAGGGTCCCTAAAGGGGTTGATATCGACATCTTAAGGTCTCGATCGGGGGGGTTCGGTTATTAAACTTTTGATGTCGAAACGTGACTGTTATACAAGAATCAAAAATTGACTGCTGTGACTTAGTTTTTACATTTGGAAATTACTGCTACCAAAAATACCACCATGCTAACTGTGCCAGCAGTTGAGCCTTTTTCTGCTTATTTCTCTAATGCTCGTTCCATGGTAAGCTGCTTTAGGGCTACCGCACATGCAATTTTTACAAACCAAAGGATTAGAATAAACCTGGTGGGAGTGGTGACTGCCGACCTAAAAATCACCAAATCCTTACCAAATAGCAGTGCCTATTTTAATCACCCACAGCCTTCCCGTTAATAAATTTAACCAGTTCAGTAAAAAGGCAATGTTAACTTATGTGCCGATATAATCACTTCCTTATTTGTTATTCATTTGCCTGGGGTAGATTAAAAATCAAGGTATCACCATGGAGGTGTCGGGACTCAAACAAGCTTTGGGCACTCCTGATATACCCAGCAGTTCTCGAGTTACGGTTAGTTTTGACCCACGGCAACCTGCGGATTACAAACGAACAATAAGACCCATGTTTTTCGTTTCGATTAAATTTCAATGAAGTATACCACTACTGTAAACGACATCACGAAAACGGAATGGCAGACCTGGTTAATAAAACGTTAATCTAGAAGTAGTGGCGCAACGATATAGCTTTGGTAGAAACGCCTGTAGAGGACTCAGCAGGGAAGACCTGATGCTCGTGGAAGTACAGAAGGTGATGCATCCCTACAAAATGTTCCAGTCAGGCATGGTCTTTTTGACTGTGATGGAAGTCGGGTCCGTGGGTGGTAATTGCAGGTCGAATGTCTTTGGCGTAAATCGAAGGTTGCCAGCGTAGCGGTTTTTTGCAATCCCACTTCTAGATATCTGGCTTTTTTTTGAGGTGTCAGAAAATGCGGTTGACTGTTTGGATTTTATCTGCGTTCTTTTTTTAGTCTGTCTTTCTGTTTTTTTTCCTTGTCTTCTTTGGCTTTTTTTTATAGCGGTGGTTGGCTCTTTTTTTTTTTTTTTTTTTATTTGGTTGAAATTTTAATCTGGCAACCTTGAGCCACTGTTAATCTCATGTTTCGCTGAAATGGCAAGTATCTAAGGTAAATATTTACACTTTACTGCCACTGTATTTTCAAAATTTATATGGCAGAGGTGAATAGCGGTTTTGTGCCGTTGTTTATAGTTTTTACGTTCCAAACTGAATCCATTCTTGAGCTATAATAGATACGGGTCTCGTCTTGACATGCAGCAAACTAAGATTTCGTTTAGTTTACTTCAATTGCGTGGAACAATAGATCTTTGCAGCTTTTTTTGTGCGGAGCGGGGACGTTGAGGTGGGTGTGAAAGGGGAATGGAATTATTGGTGAATAAAATTCTGTTTTACCTGCGAGGGTAAATAAACACTGCAAAACACAAACTCTGATTAAGGACGTTTTATTTTATCCCAGTGAAATCTGGAAACGTACGTTCCGTATCCTAATATGTTTTTTCCCCAGTCAGTTAACTGTTTATATGAATAGGAACACATTGAGGAAATCTACTGACAGCATAAACACGGCAGTCCTTGTTCTGGATCAAGAGGTAATAGAGGTAAGAGAGAGACCAATGAAAACATGCAGGGAGAAAAAATTGGAGACAGGGACATGAATGGAGTAGGGGAGACAGGGAATCCCTTGAGGTGATGGTGCAGTTTGAGAAGGTTTAGCAGGAGTTTGTTGAAGGGCCATATAACACCTTGGGGAGCTGGTTGGTTGATGATGATGAGGGATGAATATCTCATCACTTTCCCTTTTAGTTCCTTATGGAGCAAAGAGCCGCCACATGTAGTTTATTACCTTATATGACACCTGCCACAAAGCTTTGACACGCCCTTGCAGCGGTGGGTTCTGTAGCATTTGTCGTAGATTTTTGATTAGGAGAATTAAGTCGGACTTGGGTTGGTCCTTTCTGTTTAGATTTTGAATTTCGTGATGGTAACAGTGAGAGGGTTATTAATAGCAATAGATTTCATACGAGTGAGATGGTAAGACTGTGATAGAGGCGTGTCTCTGAAATCGAGAGTTGAAATCGTACTCTCTTTCTACTATTCTTCGTAACGACCAGATTTTGAGGAGTCAGGACAGTCTTAAAAACACTTATATAAATATTAGTTTTTTAGTTCTTTTCCACTCCACGTGCACCCACATACAAGAACGACCAGTTAGACGTACAGAAGTGGGGAAACCTATAATCAAATGATTATTATAGATATTCTTTAGAACGAGCTGACCAATACGATGGATTAAGTTTAGGGCAGTTTAATTATCAATATAAACTTCCACCACCACAACATTCCAAAATTTACTTCATGATCTATAATATAAGCATACATGTCAATGAAATCAAATGATTTTTCTACCAAATAATTGATAGACCCTCCGTTATGATCTTATCCCTCAAAAAGGTTATGACCCACAGTTCCTGTTAGAAGTAAAGTGATAGCCCCCAAGGAAATCAAGGATACATTAGCGGTAATCTAATGATTTTACCCTTGTAAAGGTATTAACAGACTTAAGGATATTTAGTATGATCTTTCTCCTAAGGATAAAGTTTCTTTACTTTGGCAACAAAACAAAAAACTTGCATTAAAGAAAATTACCCCCCCAAAGTGGGGGTTTGGAATAATTGGGGATTACCATAAAAAATCAACTAGTTCCGGCTTTCTACTCGGTTCATCCATCAGGGCCCTGTTCTCCACTCAACCCTTAACCTAAACATCGTGTGCTGCTGTTCGCCGTCTGGCGGCACGTTATGACAGGAATCTGTTGTTATCGTTAAATGAAGTAGGATAACCCTCAGCTCTGGCAGATTCTTGGGGTTCATCCTCTATTTGTCCGGGGGAGCGTCACTCTTCGGGCGAATAATTTTGTTCCTGATTTTTAAAATTAGGGTCACCTGTTTAAAATTTTTTTTTCAGTTCAGGTATGAAGAATTAGCTGTGTAAGAGCGGGCTCACATGATCAGAATCACGAGGTTTCCATTACTTAAGGGAACAATGTTCAGGTTGGTACCTTCGCATTCAAAGGTAATAAAATTCTTGGTCACTCCACAATGGATAATCATTTGTTGGGGAAAGGTTTACTGTTTGTAATCAATTACTTGCCACTCGGGCTAAAAGTTCACTTGAGATTTTTTTTCTCTGGAAAGGAATTAAATCAGGCTCACAGGTCGGTTACTTCTTTTTAATTTCATTAATGTTCTTTGTACATGGATGTACACCATGTCTTTTAAGGAAAGCATTTTTTTTTGGTTTTTGTTTCTTTACTGATATCCTTTGTACTTTAAACGCTGGCAAAGTCTTGGGTTAAACCCCAGAGTTCACTGAATAAAAGGAAAAAAAACACATAAAAGAATTATTACTTACTAGGTACTCGTCTATAACTTAAACATTTAAAACTGCAAGCGTAAGCGCTTGAACTATATCGTTTAAATTACCGTGTAAGTAGTTTTAATATTTAAAAATCCAATCATCATGAATTAGGTATACATACGTATCCCGTTACAATACTCACCGATGGTAGCATTTCAGTTATAAAAGTTAATTTTAAAAATATATTCTCGTATGATTTATTTAGAAGTTTAAAATTTAATTCCTTATAGGCTACCTGGTTTTTAAGCTAGGTAAAAAAGAAAGAAAATTTTAATTTATTCTGCTTTCCACTGAACAATACGTCACTAGAAAATACTACAGGACTATCTTTTTTAAGCCCTCTGCCCAAAGATCTAACTAGTGGAAATAAGCGATTTTAAACACTTTAAAACACTTCACAAAATTACTAGTTATCTAATAATAATATTTACCTCCGCACAGAAACCCCTTCAGATTATTACCACGAAAATAAAATCCATCTTAATAATTATATAATTGGGTTGTCTTTGAACTCGGCAAAATGTTGCCCCAGAAACTAAAGACTTTTACAGTACACAAGATATTCTTCTAGCCCTGGCGATCTGTCTAAACGCAGATTTCAGGAGTAGTACGAATGAAATCTAGTTTAAAACTCTAATTAATATCTTTAAAACCAGACAAAGGATCCCCACTATTTCCAAAAACCCGATCTCTCCCCTTTTCATTAACACTACGTACCCTAGACGCTAGCTCATAACTGCCAAAAACGTGCGTCTTCGCACCTTACGTCAAAAACTGGCCGTGGAGCGTGAGCGTCATGGAAAAACCCAGGGACTATATTTCTCAGTCCAGAGCGCTTCTGAGTGTATATCACACTTCCACTCGGAGAGCAACGTTAGTGGTCAGCGTGTGAAATGCTAGAGGCATTAGATGGCAGTTTCCTCACCTAACCGGGGAACTTTGCCTGACGAAAACGCCCGCGTGACATGAGAAAAAGTACAGACGCATGTCCTGCTATCTCTGTCTGCCTAGATAAGTATTCACACGTTCTATCGTCCCCTGCAGCACTGACATCTGCGTTAATAGAATGTGTATCAGTATGAGAAAGAAAACACGGCAAAAGTGAGAATGGGAAAGAACCACATATTTTTCGCAAACGAACGAATGCGAAAAAACACGGGAAAAGGATACAGAGTTATAATAAAATAGAGGACACGGGCAGAAAACAGAAGAGAATATAGAAAAATTTATTGGTCATAAAACTCTCTGTGACAGAACGTCCCCCTTTTTAAGATATGGAAGCACTCCATGTCTACGTTATGGAAATAAATTTCCTATATCGTAGCTTTCAGGGTGTCTGTCCTCTTCCCTCTCATCTCCCCCCTCCGTCTCTCTCCAATTCCTTTTCAAGTCTACTCCCAAAATTTCCTTTCTCTGGAATGTCTCCTCCCATTCGCGCGCTTGAAAGAGCGTCCGCCGCGTTTGACATTTTAGAAAGATTTCCATGTGTGTTGCAGTGGAATTTTTCCCTGCCACTTTCGTCCCATCTTCGACAGTTTTGGCCGATCGACAGGAGGAATGGGTCGGATGGTCGGCCACCGGTTTTTTCAAGTATTTTCTTTTAACAGATTTAAATGGATAAACCTTCTCCTTTCCTTGAATAGTGATCTGGTAGTTTACCTTTAGAAATCTTTTTTCAGGACGGTAAATACGGCCCTTGCCTTCCCCATCCGATCCTCATTGGGTTGTTTTCCCGGTGGGAAGGTAACACCAAAACTTTCCTCTCCCTGCTTGTAAGTTCTCTCTCTTATTCGCGACTTTTCTGTATTCGTTTAGCGTGCTTTGGGTGCGTGCTCGGCTTTAAAGTTGGTCGTTTGATTACGAATTCCCATCCTAAGTTTAAATAAAACCTAACCACTTTAAATCCGTATCACATAATTATCTTGCATGAGGACCTCAGTCCTCATCAGCATTCTGGTCTGGTCAGCGACCAAAGTAAGGCTTCCATCGGGCCCTTTAAATTGGGTCTGCAATTAATAAAAGCGTAAGGCTGGCGGAAATCCTGTGGACGATATGAGGCGAGTTCTCTGTACCCCAAGAAAAAATAAAAAAAGCTGCAGGATTACAAATGATCCCAATCGTCAGGTTTCACATTGTGCCAGTTATACTTAGGCATTATGTTTGATGGTTTCCGTTAAACACGTTCTACTAACCCACTTCGGCCGGAGTATAAGGCTTTGTGTAGATGGTATTGGGTCATCAAGATCTTAACGATCTCATCCATCAACAGGTTTCGGTATGGAGATCGTTATCCGTCAACACTTGCTGAGGGAATCCCAACCGAGTGAAAATCTGCACGAGGGCTTCTGCGCCATGCTTGGCATCTGCGCATGTTAGCGGGATAGCTTCTGCCCATAAAGTGCATGTATCGACTAAGGTCAGGATAAACCTGTTCCTTCTTTTAGTCCTTTCTAAGGGCCCTAAAATGTCGATCACAACCCGTTCGAATGGTGTTCCCACTATTGGCATTTCACCCAAAGAGACTGGGGGGTGTCCGTTGCTTGGGGGGTACACGTTGGCCCTGGGCACAGCATTTGACATACCTGATAATATCAGTTCTTCTCTTCTTCTTCTTCTTCTTCTTGATCCACTGTCACTGAGCGTCAGCTCTTGGTGACCTTGATGCCATTATATGGTACTGCGCAGTTCGTATAAGCTGTTCTGAGCTGCCATACAGTGTATTGTCTATGGATGGGTTGTATGGTAGCAGTTGTTGTCTCAGTCCCTGAAGTGCAGGGCATTGTAGTAGGTGGTGTTCTACTGTATCCAACGGGTTAGGGCAGTGTCTACATTTTGCTATATTTTGTAAACTTAGTCTGTTTCTGTGGCCATTTAGTGTAGAGTGGCCTGTTCTCAATCTGAAGATTTTGGTTTGGTACCTTCGTTCGATATCGTTCATAGCATCTTTTTTATTTGGGGCTGTTTGGTGAATGAAGAGTCTTCTTCCTGTTTTAGCCTGTGCCCATGTGTTCAGCCAAACTTCTTTACAGTTGTTTTTGACTATTTGTTTAACTGTTAACATACTCAGTGGGTGATCAATCTGTGGCATTTTTGCTCCCTTCTTTGCCAGTCTTTCAGCAACTTCATTTAATGTGATGTTTATGTGGCCAGGTATCCATTGCATGTATATTTCTGTTCCGTACAAGTTCATAATTTTGTGGCTTGTCTCTTGAACCTTCTGGATAGTACTGATCGAGTTGGTTTTCCAGTTTCCTATTGCCAAGAGGGCAGCCTGCGAGTCTGAGAACACCACAACATCGTTTGGTTCCATTTCGTCTGATTCAAAGAGTTCGAAAAAATTCTAGTTAGGGTTTTCGGTGATGGCGACTACTTCACGGCTTCGTTAGTTTGGTGCACCAGATACCACAGGGACCTGCAATTTTGTCGGGATTGTCTTTCAGTACTGAGAGTGGGAATGATATATTGGCTCCGGTTATCCAGGCATTTTAATACTACTGCTTTGAAAGCTTGACCCCGTCGGTTATCAGGTCTATAGGTACTAATGTTCTTAATCGTACTGAATGATGGGTTCCCTCGCATAAGTGTTGTCAGCAGCGTAGGTATGAGGCTTTTATTTGCGGGTTGTAGAAGGTTTGTAGACGTATTATTAGGTCTTTTTAGTTCTACGTGGGGTGGTAGGTCAGGCACCAAACTTGAGTAGGTAGTCTAGTCTCTGGTTAATGTAGTGCTTCCTTGAAAGCTCTTGGTACCTCCCCTTCTAGAGTGAAAGATGTCTTTTTAATTCGGTACCTGGAGTTGAGGTCACGATAAATGTTTTTGCAGGGCGTCATACTTTTGTCAGCTCGCAAGAATCTTTCTGCCGGGATAATGACTGATTTTTCTTCTAAGTCTCCTTAGTTCCTAGGGGTGGTCTCCACATTGGCGGAAAAAATGCTCCACATGCCGCTGGTCGGAGTAGTTCGCTACAGGACCTCCATCAGATGAATCGTGGAGTGCCTGGTTTTGTATCGATCTAGTTTCTGCGTCTGAGTGTTGGGTTGCAGTGGCTTGCAGGGGTAGAGAGTAATCCATAAACTGAGCGCAGATGTATCCCAAGTTACATCAGTTGTGCGTAGGGTGCTCTGATTGGATCCCCAATCAGTGCGCCCTTGTGCCAAAACCGCTTTATGAGGTTTAGCCTTCTAGAGGCACTTAGCAAGTTAGGGGAATCGCAACATGTGTTTTGTATGTGAGTCTGGTTTCTAGCTGTATCCCTAGATAATAGTCGGATTGTTCACAACTTTAGCATAGCTTTGCACATCATCAGGTGAGTTTTTAAATCCACAGTTCTTTCTTTACTGTTTTGTGTTGTCTGAGTATGTGATCTAATAGTAGTGTAGACTGTTTCTTACTTCGGTGTTGATCACCATTTTCCAGAAGCTGCAGTAGGTTGTTAGAGCAGCCACGTGGCGGCAAGGTTTAGTTTTGCTTTTGCAGTTGCTAAGTGGGACTTCCCTTCTGCCACAAAAGGACCAGGTCATCAGCAAACAAGGCGCTGGGTAATTCAAGGTAGTCTGCCAGATCGTTTATGTATATGAGGAAGAGGGTGCAGCTTAGGGCTGAGCCTTGTGGGAGGCCTTCTTGGATGGTTCTTTTCCCTGATGTTGCTCCGTTGACCGTTGTGGAGATGGTTCTATTTGTGAGGAAATCTTTTATCCAACGAAACATTCTTCCTTCTATGCCCATCTTCTGCATCTTGAAAAATAGACCGTCTCTCCATACTCTGTCATATGCCTGCTTGAGGTCTACGAAAACTGCGGCCACATGATTTTTATCCTGGAAAGCATCGGCAATATGTTGTACCAATCGGATTACCTGGTCAACAGTCTGTCTTCCTCTTCTAAATCCTGCTTGGTTAGGATGGAGGGCTTTTCCTTTCTCTAACCACCAGTAGAGGCGTGCATTTATCATACGTTCTGCCATTTTCCCAACGCACGAAGTCAGGGAAATGGGCCGGTAGCTACTGACTTCGCTTGGTGGTTTATCTTTTTTGAGTATTGGGATAATGTTAGCCGTTTTCCATCCTGTAGGTACAGTACTGCTTCTCCACGTCTTGTTTATGAATTCCAGGATCGTCAGCAAGCCTTTTCCCCCAAGTTTGACTATCATGTCGTTGGTAACCTGGTCTGGCCCTGGTGCTTTTTTGGGTTTGGTCTTTAGGAGACTGGATTGCAATTCAGCTAGCGTAAATTCCTGATCAAAGATGCTGTCCACAGCCTTGTGTGCTTTTAGCATGCGTTTTGTAAGTGTCTTGATGGCTTTATCTAGATTGGCTCTTTTGTATGTTTTATTGACCAGCAAAGAATTGATTTAGGACTCGTGCTTTCCCTCTGTTGGAGGTAGCTGTGTTACTGTTTGGAAGTTTTATAGGGATTGGGTTTCTCTTCTGGGATGTCCCTGCCATGCTGTCAGTGAGTTTCCATGCTTTCTTCCCTTCTTTATTTAGGTCTAGGTTTTCGCATTTTTCTTTCCAGGTTTCCATTTTGGCTTTTCTGCTCGCTAGCTTAACCTGTGCAGTGAGTCTGTTGTATGTGGTTTTGTTTCCACGGCTAGGATTTTTCTGAGCGATTTTCCATGCCTTGCGTCTTAGTTGTACC
>JAMPIV010003086.1:0-34605 GCA_024509875.1 Oreohelix idahoensis | reverse complement strand
GCATTGGATGGGGAATTAAGCCCAGTGGCATATGCTAGCAGAAAGTTGAATAAAGCTGAAATCAACTACTCAACTAGCGAAAAAGAATGTCTTGTAGTAATATGGGCAATAAAGAAATTCAATATTTATCTATATGGGAAGGCCTTTAAGTTGCAAACAGACCACAAACCTTTATCGTTTCTAGCACAGGCTAGGCATGAGAACTCCAGGTTACTCCGATGGTCTTTACTTTTGGCTCCATATAATTTTAGCATTGAGTATATATCTGGAAAAACAAATTTGGGAGCGGATTTTTTAAGCCGCCATCCGTGTGATGAGAATCACCGTAAACCCCAGAACTAATAATAAATTTCTCTATGTGTATATAGAATAAAGGACTGACATATAATGTCTGTTTTAAGAGGGGAGATGTCGTGGAATATTCTAATCCACATATATAAATTATCAAGTAAATATAAAGCCTAATAAATACATATAATAAATAAAGGAAGAAGAATGGTAAAGAACAGTGCTGTCACAATGACAGTACTCGAAATCCCCCTTCTTTTCTACTTCGTCGGCAAATTGTAACGCTTTCACGTTGATATTAAAGGCCTTCTGCAACATACACGCGTTTCCCAAACACACAATAAAATGTGCTGCCTTTCTAAGAAAAACCTTGAAATATGCAAGTTGACCTAAATTTTAAATTCCATTCATGTCTTTTTCTACACTATGTTACCAAAAACAAAAGACAGATGGACTAAAGGATAGCGAGAAGGGAGAGGCAGAAAGCCGAACACTAAACACGCGTCGCGCGATACACAAATGCTGCCATCACGAGTGTAAGACTACATGCACTAACTTTTTTTTCAGACGGACAGTGATAAATTCACTACCCTTCCCAGAGTTAGGTTTTTAAAATCCTGACAAACGCTTATTAGAAAGATGACAATAGATGGGTTTACGTTTGAAAACATTACAGTACCCAGACAGCACATCTTCGAAACAGGAGGTAGAAGAAATTGCATATTCTGAACGCAGCCACTTAGCTCTTTTAAATTTGGATATTTGGGTTCCTTAGGGTTTGCTGACAAAGAATATGTACAACGTTATGCAAATAGTCTAGGAATTAACAAGTTATAGCCAAAATAAAATAATAGTGCTGTCAGACAACACCCAAAATCAGAATCGCTCAGTGGTAGATTTTTTTTCACCACCATTGTACGGGAAATGGGCCACAAGTTACATTTGAACTGATTGGCTGGAATGATATGTAAGGCTAAACACGATTAGTCGGGCTATAAATACTATCTTTGGTTGTTAGGGGAGACGTAGGAAGTTAAAATTTTTTCAAACCGTTGTCGAAACGTGGCTCCATTGGCTAGACTCGCTGATATACTCACTTAGGAGCGTTAGTTCGAGACCACTAGTCAAATAAGCTTGATAAAGCAACAGTGCGTTGAAGCCAGCTCACATTTTTGCTAAAATAAAAGCCTGGAACATAAGCAGATGGGAATTTGTGCCTGTAATTGTGCCAGAATTCATTGCTAATCAACGTATCTGTGTTTGTTTCCATGAATTGTGGTAAGCTTGAAACATTCAGTATCTTTTAATGAAAATTGAATGTGAATTGTTAATTTATGCCTGTATATATGTGTAGTTCAGTAGCAAACATGATGTAAAGCCTATAATGCTCCCGCCTGAACAGAAGGTGTCGGAGGAAAGTAAAACTGCATGGAATGGCCAAACAGTACACTGACACCTAGATTATTGATTAGACAGAAATAATGCTGGAAGTGCAGAGGCGTGGTAACCATTAAGGAGGTAAATACTGGTATAAAATATTTCAGATGAAGCTGACAGTTGGCCTAACGCTCTGAACTCAATGTTTGTGATGTATTGTGCTCAGTGTAAAAAAGAGTATAAATTAGTTATGAAGTAGAAGGTACATCCTTCGTGTTTTCAGGGACCGTGGTCTTGATGGTATTGAGCAGCACCTGGTCAGAGCTTTGCTGAATCCAGAGTCGGACAGCATACTCCTTGGTCCATTTAGCTATCAGTGAGGTGTCTCCAGAGCCGAGGGGAGAGTCGAGCAGAGGAGTCTGTTCCTGCCGCCATCACGCAAGATAAGCTGATGTGGCCAGCTGAGCTCAAAATTATGTACCCCCAGCTTAAAATGACCTTGTAAAAATAACATTAAGAGGGGAATTAAATTGTGTTAATATCAGGAACTGAGAACATCTCCAATAATAGTTCCCATAAAGACAAACTATTGAAGTCATGATGACAAATACCAACAGAGCTTGAACAAAACAAAACCAGTATTACCTCATATTACTACTACACAACTGACACACATAGGATACTTTTAATAATATATGTCATTACCATATTCATATTGATAAATTCTGTACATATAACTTGTAAGTAAAATTGATTGTGATTCCTGGTTCCCTTTGTATTTGAATCAGGACACATATTCATTCATAACAGCAATGAATACATATTGTTATTTGAAAAGTTATCAGTGACTCCTTTAAGATATCCTTTAGAGTGTATATGTATGTGAGTGTCACAGTGTTGTCAAGTGTGGTGGGATAAATTAAATTGTTTATCTGTCTGTTGTTGTTATGACTTACACTTCATCATACACATACCCTAGACATACAACGTAGTCATCACACTATTCCAGAATAATTCTGACTGAGGTATACATATGTGGCAGCAAGCAAGGTTATATATAATACACTACTCTTATTAGATATATATACCTTCACAGCTGATCTCAGTCAGTACACTAAGTCCCCTATAAATATTTATAACATCTCACTTCACCACAATCCTCAGTATCTGGTATGTCCACCGTGTGCTTGCAAACAAGCTTGGCAGCGGCTCCGCATGAAACGCTCAAGTCTCTGAAGGAAATTCCGGGGAATCAAGTCCCATTCACGTGAAAGAGCAGCTTTGAGTTGTTGCAGATTAGCTGGAGAACCTTGCCTGTAGACTCTGCGTCCAAGCTCGTCCCACAGATGTTCTATAGGGAACATGTCTGGTGATAGGGCAGGCCAATCAATCGTCACAATGTTCTGCTGCTGTAGATATTGCTGCGTAATGCATGCGGTGTGCGCACGTGCGTTATCCTGCTGGAGAAGCTGCAAGTCTGGATAATTTGTGAACGCAGGAGCAACCAATGCATCCAGAACCTCATATCGATATGTCACAGCATTAACATTTCCACGGAAGACGTGAAGAGGCAAGCGATGGTGAAAATTGAATCCTCCCCAAATGTGAATACTGCCACCTCCAAATCGGTTGTGCTGACGAACACAGCAATCTGCAAAGCGCTCTCTAAACCGTCGCCAAATCCGCATACGTCGATCAGCAAAGGATATGTTGAATCTGCTCTCGTCTGTGAATAGGACAGCATTCCACTGTAGTCTAGTCCATCTGACATGTTGCTCTGCCCAATGCATGCGCTGCTGACGATGTCTGCGATTCAAGTTTGGCCCAACATAAGGTCGTCTTGCAGTAAGGCCTGTATCTCTGAGTCGTCGTATGACTGTCATTTGAGAGACTTGCCTACGTCTACCCCCTATTGCTCTTGCTGTTTGACTTGCCGGGAGAGAACGATTCCTTAGGTGACTCAGCACAATATGACGATCTTGCGCAGGGGTAGTAAGTAACTCGTGGTTGCTACTCCGAAGTCTATCCCGGGCACTGCCAGTGGTTCCGTAACGTTCATTGAGACGTACAATAGTGCTGTGGTGGCAATTCATCCTTCTGGCAATGGCCCGCGAGCTCATTCCGGTCTCCAACATACCAATGGCTCGTTGGCGGTCGTTTTCAGATAGTCGTGGCATTTCAAGCACATTTACTGGGTGTTTTGTTTCAACGGCCTTTTTATATGGAGTATACTGCTACAACGCGTACACATTTTCAGGGTCATGGCTGTTGGGAATCGTGTTGCTCGAGTAACTTTCATTGTTTTCACGTAGTCTGTACACAAACCCGTGGGTTGAATCACGCACTTTCCATTCCAGCAGCCATTCGCTCTCTACCTCATGACAAACACGGGGAATATCCATTCCCACACTTTTTTTGTCCAGCTTCTCGGCATCAGTATATAACAGTGGTGCGTTTTTAATGTGCTTCAGTATATTTCATTGTCTGTAATGAACTGCTGCAAACCTGGGAAGTAGTCCATTTCTCCTAGTTCATTGATTTTTTTCTATTCTAAAGAAGAAGCTTCTTTTTGAAGGCCAAAACTTTGTCAATAAGTTGAATCAAATGAGTTTCACTTCCTTGCAGATGTAGCCGTGAGTCGTATTAGAAGGTTCGGACCACTACCCTTTCAGTAGACAGTATGTTGTAAGGTAAATGTGACAAACTTCCTTCTCTCAGACTGACAAAGATATTTTCTCATACTCTCTGTTGCTTCAAACGAATTCACCTTAGTAATAACAGTGAAGATGTCAAAAATTGAACTTTATTAACGAGGTTAACAGTCTTTCATAACAACAGCTTCTTCAGCAACAAAAGTATTCAATATTCAAAACTGCAATTTCTTGTCTTCTTACTATATGCTTTCTTCAGCTATCCCAATATCCTATAATTCTTCAGGTAGAAACTTCTTGTCTCTCTTCTATACTAACTGTTTATTTTATTTATATTTTTCTTTTCATATGTCTCTTGGTATATCTCACTAAGAGAAAACTGGCCCTACCGCCAGGGCTGTCACTTTGCCAAGATTTTCATCTATTATTCTTCTCTGCTCAGACCTGGTCTGCTGAGCTACACATATTACTGATATATAAAAGTGTTCAACGTACCTGGATTTGTTCTCAAACGAAATACACTTTCTTTTCTTTCACATCTATCATGTCCTCAGAATAAAATACTATCACAATAAAAATACTGCCGTACACCAAATTTATGGTACATAATGTACTGAGCGTTTTCTATACACTCTATTTCTCACAGCATAAATCTTGCTAATCATCTAAGACTGAGTATGTTTTCTCACACATCTATTACGCTGAGCGCGTTTCTCAAGTCTAACTTTAACACTTGGGAGAAAACCCTTTTTCCTTCCTACGCATAGCGCGTCTCAATAACCACTGCCTGATTCCTGTTCTTACATTATTCGTTCACCCCTCTCATGTAACATTAATCACACTTTTCACGTGCGTACTTTTTCTTAGCACAACTCACTAACACAATATTCACGTGCATACTTTTTCTGAGCACAACTCACTAACGCGATATTCACGTGCATACTTTTTCTGAGCACAACTCACTAATTTATCAAGGGATGTAATCTCTAGTTTATTGCCTTTGCTAAATATACACTCATTTTACCCTATCAAAACCAAACCACCGTTCACGTATCTTCCCCCCTTAAAAAAAAATTTCTCTCACAGAGAAAATTTCTCGAAAAATCTCCACTCAATCTCTTCCTTCCTTCTTCTATTACGAACTCCGTCCCTCTCTTCATCAACATATGTCTCAATGAGACCCGCCATTCTCCACTTCTGATCAACCTCACTCATCTCCCTGTCTACCATTTCCATTTCATAGTATACTTTTTCCATCATGGAACTGTTTTCATATTATACATTTTACTGAATACAACTCTTTTCATGTTACAACTTGTACATAATGCAATTCATTTCATATTACACCTTGTATATAATATTCATTAGCCATTTACCATCCCTTTTATCTCTACTCCCAAGTTTATTATCCCGCCTACGCGAATTATCTTGAAATTCTGCCTATCTCATTAATCGTTCTTCTTAGTTGCATATTTTTCCGCCTTGTATCGTCTCTATATCTACGCCATTTCTCTATGGCTCTCATCTACCGCCATATTCTCTATAGTTTCTCCATATGCTCCTTTAGTTATCTTGTAATTCTTTTCCGTCTCCTCTCTGTGACTTCTCAATTTCCCATTCTCTACGTCTCTCTCCCTTAATCTATGGCTTCCCTGCCTCTTTCCTCTTCTCTTTCACTACTGCAGTAGTCCATCGTTCGGACCTACTCAGCTCACTTTCATGTTCAGTGTAGAACGATTGCATCTAGTTTCCAAACAACTAGACTCCCGCTGCAATTTCTACTTCTCTCCTTCTTTCATCAAAATCTCCGACTCAATATTTCTCCATACGTCATTTTTCTCTATTCTTCCAATTTGTCCATATTTCTGCCGTCCTGCTCCACGGCTTCTCAAAATCTCACTTTTCCCTTATTTCTGCATATTTCTCCCAGAAAACCCCATAAAACCGCCGTCCTCCTCATCGGTTTCTCAAAATCTCTATTATTCTTTCCGTCTTCCTCTACGACTGCTCAAAATATGTAACTCCATATTTCTCCCCATTTCACCATAATACTCCATGTTTCTGCCGTCCTCCTCTACGGCCGGTTTCACATAATTTCCGCCATACTACCATGGCCTCTAATCCACTTCTTACATCTCCTTCACCCGTCTCATCTACTGCAGTACCCAATTGGTCAGGTGTACTCAGTTCTCTCATGTGTGCGGTACAGACCAATTATACTTACTCTTCTGAAGACTCAGCTATCGCCGCCATCTTGTTATGTGTACCATATGCTATGCGTCCTCTCCTCTCATAGTCTCTATCTCTCCCTATTTCCTCACTACTTCATCTCCAAAAATTTCATGATCATGGCCTCTTTCGCCTTAAACTTCTCCAACTCAATCTGTTTATCAATATCTTGTGTTTCTTCTAGTCGTCTAACCTCGTCAACACTTTGCTTCCTCTCTACCTCTGTATCTCCCGAGTTTCTCTCAAC
Organism: Oreohelix idahoensis; assembly: GCA_024509875.1. Taxonomy (NCBI): domain Eukaryota; kingdom Metazoa; phylum Mollusca; class Gastropoda; order Stylommatophora; family Oreohelicidae; genus Oreohelix; species Oreohelix idahoensis. The sequence continues at coordinate 27,813 of JAMPIV010003086.1, read as the reverse complement.
CTCCTTACTTCTTACTTCATCCACCGTTTGCCTCGGTTTCTCTCTATCTTCCATTTCTTCCCTTCTCGTACTCCCTGGGTTCCTCTCAGATTCTTTACTCTTTAATTTGTCGCTACCTCGACTTGTACTCCTAGTATCTCTCATACTACTACTCCTATTTCTATCTCCCTTTCTAGCCTCTCGGCTCTTGGATCGGTACTCCCTTCGATCCGTATTTCCTCTCTCTTCCTCCTTTCTAGCTTCCCGGCTCTTAGATCGGTAATCCCCTCGATCTGTATTTCTTCTATCTTCGTCTTTCCTAGCCTCCCGGCTCTTAGATCGGTAATCACGTCGATCCGTATGTGTTCTATTTCTCTGTGTATCTAGTCCCTCTGGACTCTTGGATAGGTATTCCCGTCGACCAGTATCTCTTCTATCCTCACTTATATTTCTCAGCCTATCTCTGCTCTTGGATCGGAAATCCCTTCTATCCGTATCCCTCCTTCTTTCTCTACTATTATCTCTCCTATTCTCCACGCTATCTCTAGTCCTGAATCGGTATTCTCCTCGATTCGTATGTCTCCTATTACTAGTCTCTCTGCTCTTGGATCGGTATTCTCTTCGACCCGTATCCCTACTTGTCTCCATAGTATCTCTACTCTTAGATCGGTAGTCTCTTCGATCTGTATTTCTACTACTTTCATGTTTCTGAACTTCTTCCTCTTTCTGTTTCGCCTTCTCTATGGCTTCCCTTCTATAATCACCTGCCAAAGGTGCTGTGACATCTTCCTTTTTCTCCGATGCATATCTATTCATTTCCTGTTTGCTTTCTAACTCTTCCAACTTCCTCTTATAATCTGCGCAAAGTGTTCTATCTTTATTTCCTTCTTCCTCTTTGTTTTTCCTCGACCTTCCCTGGTCGACACTGTCTATTTCCCATTTACCCATTGCCTTGGTCGTTTTATCTTGTTCCTCTTGTACTTCTCTATGACTATATTTCTCATTTTTCAATTCTTCAAATTTCCTGTCCACATTTTGAACAATTGCCTTTATGTCCTTCATCTCCGCTACACTACTATTTCTTACTTTATTCTTCCTCTTTAGTCCGACCTCTTCTACATGTCTCAACTTTGCTAGACGCCTTCTGTAATCCTCTGAATCGTCTGATGACGACGACCGCTGTCTCTTCATCCCTCTTATATTCTCTTCTTCGAGCACGCATCCTGTGACCTATTTGCTGATGACTGTACTGTCTACACGAGTGATACAAGTTGCAACACACTCGAACTATCGTTACAAAAAGATATAGATAATCTGATTAGGTGGAGCATTGGAAATCGCATGCTAATTAATATAATTAAAACAAAGTGCATGTTAATATCAACTAGACAAAAATTACAAAATTCAGAGAAAACAACACTTCAGATCTATATTGGTACCTTACCAATTGAAAACGTTAATGAACATAAAACTCTAGGAATAGTCGTTGACCAGCATCTAAATTGGAACTCACATGTTCATGCACTGACCAAGCAAACGGCACAGCAAGTTTACCAGTTAGCTAAAATCAAACATTTCCTAGATGAAGATGCACGTAAATTGTTCTATATATCTCACATACAAACAAACCTTGACTATTGCTCCACAATCTGGGATGGTTGTTCTATGTCCAACACAAAAAGACTCCATTCACTACAAAAGCATGCAGTGCGTCTAGTTTCTGACAACTGCCAAGCACAGTGTGTAGATCTATATAAAGATCTCAAAATACTGCCTCTAAGAAAGCGCTTTCTGTTCAACAAAGCTAAATTTGTTCACAAAATCCTGTCACAGAATGCTCCAACATATCTGTGGCCAATGTTCAAATACAGTGAAAGACGCAGTCAACGCCTTAACAAAATACAAGTGCCCAAGCCTAGGCTTGACTTATTCAAGAAAAGCTTAGCTTACTCTGCTGCTCATCTCTGGAACTATCTTCCACATTATCTGAAAGATAACAACCTCAGTCCCTATTCATACAATCGTAAACTTTTCGATTACTTTATGAGTTCTGATTATCTGCCCCCCTAATGTGATTATTTTTCCGAACAAATGATATAATATCAAATGTAGGTTTAATGATGATGATAGTGTTTTTCAACATATTTTGTTTCATGGTGATACTTAGATTGTATTTTTTTAACATACTTTATTTCATGTTTATAATTAGATACTGTGAATGTGAGTATGCTAGTATTTTACCTTTATAACGTTGAATTCCTTGAATTGATGGGTAAAATGTATGTGAGAATAAATGAAATCAGTATAAAAGACGAGAGAAAGGAAGGGCAGAATGTCAGACGGGCCTGCGTGCCCAATTCTCAACCCTTTGAAAATAAAGTTCGTTCGTTCGTTCGTTCGTTCTTCCATCTCTTCCTGCGTATCTGAATCTTTAGCTGATGTGTCCTCTATGTTCTGAGTTTGACTTGTATCACTTTGTTGATTAGTCTCTATCTGTTGCTCCATTTGTTTCAATAGCTGCTACTCCTGTGCTCTGTTTCTTTGTTCTGCAGCTCTCGTATGTTTGTACGGTGCATCTATTTCTGTTTCAACATTATTCCATTGTTTCCTTATTCCTGTCGTGTCTTCTAGAATCTCATTGTACTGTTTACTCTCTGTATCCTGCCATACTTGTATCCTGTCTTCTTCTAACCTATATGTGCCCATCTCCTCTTGTTCGCTGTGTAAGATTTGGGGGGTTGGGGTTAACCGACCAGATGTTGTTCCCGGTTCTGCATGGACTTGTGCTCTAGTAACAATCTGTTCCCGCGCTAGTGTTGGTCTACTGCCGTCGCTATCTATGATCTCACTGGAAATAATATCTATTTCCTCGTCGCTCTTAGTCATTTGGACTACCCAGTTGTCGCCTCTCGTAGTTGTTTCTGTTTGTGTACCAACACTGACCATGTCTCTCTGTATGTTTTTCTGCTTCTGGACTGTTGTTTTACTTTGGCTTGACCATGATCTATTCCTATTACCTTGTTTTGTTGTGATATTTTGATGGGAAGATGTTATTATCTTTCTCCACACTCCTAGCGGTTCTACCTTCATTTTGTACCCGTTCTGTGTCCTTATTTGGCACTTCTGTTGGTTACCAACATTGATGTTGTTTATTTCTATTGGCTTTCCTCTCCAGATTTCTCCAACAAAATTCCTCACATCTATTCTAGTTCTTCTCCTATTCAAGCTGTCCCAATGTCCTGATCCATAGTTGCTATTAAAACGTGGAAATGTACTCTTACTGCTATTGTATGTCCTATTTCTGTATTTTGACATGTTTGTTTTTGACATCCTCCCTTGTCAAACCAATTCCTATGTTGATGTATTCTTTCCTTGCGTTTTCCTCCTTTCCACCAATGACCATGTGATTGTCTACCACTGGATGTATTTTCATGTACATCTGTGTTCATCCGCAGTTGTTTTCCACTACCATCGATATACTGTTTATTTCTTCCCTGGTCGTCACTTCTCCAACTCCCGTATCGTAGCTGTTTGTGTTGTTGAGACCTTCTACTACCCTTTCTCACGTCCATCTCTCTCCTTACTGAGTGCTGCGTCTCTAGTGGCCTATAGTTACACGCAAAGGCTTTATGTCCCAGCCTATTGCAAGCATAACACACGATTGGCTTGCGGTCCACCTGTCTTGACCTATAAAACGTTTCCATTCCTCTCGCTCGTCTTTCTATCCTTCTTTGTTGACAATGTCCTATCTCCATAGGTTCTTCCTGTGTTTCTTCACATGGAACCACTCTACCAAGCCTGAGGTCCAATCTTCTTCTGAGGTTCTCTTCGGCTGTAGCAAGTGCAATGGCCTGTGACAAGTTTTGTGGGGCCTTCCTGAGGAGATGTAATTTAATTGGTATACCATTCAACCCATCTACGAATATGCCCACTAACTGTTTTTCCACCTCTTGTTGGTTAATTTGTTGTCCCAAGAAAACTTCTTCCGCTAGGTTTAACAACCTGTCGCTGAACATTTGAATGAGTTCCTCTGCTTGTTGTTGTATGCTCCTCAGAAGCGTCCACGCGTAAGATGCATCCGTAATTTGTGCATACCTTCTTATTAGTTCTTTCTTAAAATCTTCCCATGTCTCATCTGGGACAGTGTCAAACCTGCGTCTTATAAAATCTACTACTAACCCGCATGAGGAAAGATATGCAACTTGTTTGTACTCACCTTGGTCCATATTGACCGAAGTGCAATATCTTTGTATCTCGAGCAACCATTTTCTACATAAAGTAGGATTCCCTGCATATGGTGTTATACTGTTCCGGATATTCTGGAACTTACTTTCATTTCTAATGGATGTCATAGCCTTGGCTACCTGCTCAAGAGCAGCCACATTGGGATCCAAACCCACCGTAAGTTGTTGTTGATGCATCTTGTCTTGACCTGTAAGTGTTATTGTTAATAGAAACACCTGTAAAAAAATTAATATAAATCTCTTGGTTGACCTGTAAGAGAATTATTAACCAATATCTGTGTACAATACTTATAATTCTTATGAGTTACAAAACAATTATCAATCTAATTCTCATAATTTAACTGACTACACTAATAATTAACTTAATTTGTTTCTAAATGTTTCAGTGCTACATCATCTGTTTTTTCTTGATTGGGATAAACAATTGCTCCTCCAGTATTTTAGAATTAATCAACACAATTTTTTTTTTTTTGGTCTTATACTGCTGTATACTATTATTTAACGCGTTGGGCCTGTTGATCATTCAGATTGTTATCTCATGCATGTGCCTGTATTCTGACGGTTGTCGGGTAATATAGTGAACTTGACCTTCGTGATGCTTTGGATATACTTCGTTGTTCTTGATGTCGATTCACTTTACTTGACTTCTGTACTGTCTTGATTTATTTCTTCAGCTCGCAGGATTCTTTTGATTTGTATCTTCTTAATGAACTTGACCTTCGTTCTGTCTGTAGTCTTTTAAATCTCTATCTTGTATAGGGCTGGTCAGGTGCACCAAAATAGTTTGGGACCGTTGTAGGGCTAGATACGAAAATACTTGATGCAACCGTACCTAATATGTGATGCCCAAACTGACATCTGAGGAGAGGCTGTCTTGCTTTATAAAAGTTTCTTGAACTATCATAGTGTAGGGCTGGTCACGCGCACCATGAATCGCCTGTGGCCGTGAGTCGTATTAGAAGGTTCGGACCACTGCCCTTTCAGTAGATAGTATGTTGTAAGGTAAATGTGACAAACTTCCTTCTCTCAGACTGAAAAAGATATTTTCTCATACTCTCTGTTGCTTCAAACGAATTCACCTTAGCAATAACAGTGAAGATGTCAAAGGTTGAACTTTATTAACGAGGTTAACAGTCTTTCATAACAACAGCTTCTTCAGCAACAAAAGTATTCAATATTCAAAACTGCAATTTCTTGTCTTCTTACTATTTGCTTTCTTCAGCTATCCCAATATCCTATAATTCTTCAGGAAGAAACTTCTTGTCTCTCTTCTATACTGACTGTTTATTTTATTTATATTTTTCTTTTCATATGTCTCTTGGTATATCTCACTAAGAGAAAACTGGCCCTACCGCCAGGGCTGTCACTTTGCCAAGATTTTCATCTATTATTCTTCTCTGCTCAGACCTGGTCTGCTGAGCTACACATATTACTGATATATAAAAGTGTTCAACGTACCTGGATTTGTTCTCAAACGAAATACACTTTCTTTTCTTTCACATCTATCATGTCCTCAGAATAAAATACTATCACAATAAAAATACTGCCGTACACCAAATTTATGGTACATAATTTACTGAGCGTTTTCTATACACTCTATTTCTCACAGCATAAATCTTGCTAATCATCTAAGACTGAGTATGTTTTCTCACACATCTATTACGCTGAGCGCGTTTCTCAAGTCTAACTTTAACACTTGGGAGAAAACCCTTTTCCTTCCTACGCATAGCGCGTCTCAATAACCACTGCCTGATTCCTGTTCTTACATTATTCGTTCACCCCTCTCATGTAACATTAATCACACTTTTCACGTGCGTACTTTTTCTGAGCACAACTCACTAACACAATATTCACGTGCATACTTTTTCTGAGCACAACTCACTAACGCGATATTCACGTGCATACTTTTTCTGAGCACAACTCACTAATTTATCAAGGGATTTATCACCAACCAGTCCATGAGACAGGACCCCTTTCACCAACGAGTCCAGGAGACAGGACCCCTTTCACCAACGAGTCCAGGAGACAGGACCCCTTTCACCAACGAGTTTAGGAGACAGGATCCCTTTCACCAACGAATCCAGGAGACAGATGAAGAGAAAAATCAAAAGTAATTAGACCTGAAGACAAACTAACACTCAGAAGAAATAGCTTAACGAATTTAACCAGAAAGCAAGGGTTAAGGGATAGCCACTTTGAGAATAATAGTTGAACAAAGTCTGGAATGGAATCCACCACTATACATTGGATTTGTGGATTATGAAAAGGCATTTGACAGTGTAGACAGAGAATCACTTTGGAAATTGATGAGGCATTATTGAGTTCCCATGAAGATCATTAATTTAATAACGAACACATATAAAGACATGACATGCAGAGTTCTTCACGAAGGGCAGCTTACGGAACCGTTTGGGATAAGAACAATACTGCGACAGGGATGCCTATTGTCTCCATTTCTTTTCTTACTGGCAATAGACTGGGTTATGAGATCATCGACAACACACAACAGAAATGGAATCCAGTGGACTCTGACTAAGCAGTTAGATGATCTGGATTTTGCTGATGACTTGGCTTTTCTGTCCTATAACCGTAATCAGATGCAGGACAAATTGGAAACACTTGATGAGAGGTCACAGCAATTGGGTCTGAAAATACACAGGGGAAAGACAAAAATAATGAGAATAAATGCAGGTAATGATAACAGGGTTGAACTTGTAGAAACACCAATACAAGATGTGGAATCGTACACATATCTTGGCAGTAATATAGACAAAGTTGGAGGGACAGACAGCGATATCAAAATAAGAATACAAAAGGCAAGAGGAGTTTTCATTGCATTGTGAAATATGTGGGGATCAAGAGAAATCGGATCCAACACGAAAATAAGAATCTTCAACTCGAATGTAAAGTCAGTCCTTTCGTATGGCTCTGAGACATGGAGAACAACAAATACAACAACCAAAAAGCTACAGACTTTCATAAATGGGTGCTTGCGTAGAATAGAGGGATTAAAATGGTATGACAAGGTTACCAACGTGGAACTGAGAACAAGAACTAGACAAGTGCCAGTGGAACAAGAGATGAGAAGAAGACGATGGTGATGGATACGACACACACTGAGGAAACCTGTTGATAGCATTACAAGGCAGTCCTTGTTCTGGAACTTAAAGGGCAAGAGAAGCAGAAGTAGACCAAGAAGTATATGGAGAAGAGAGATGGAAACAGAGGTGAAAATGATAAGGAGAACTTTGGAAAGAACTTGAGATGATGGCACGTGACAGGAGGACTTGGCATGTGTTTGTTGAAGGCCTATGCTCCTTTGGGAGTAAAGGGTTATGAAGGGTTAAGGGAAGCGGGAAGCGTACTCTGACTCGAGTAGAAATGCCAGAAGAATATCACGACCAGAAAAATGTTTATCAAGGTCGACATTAAAACAACTATCCTACAAGGGATGAAGGTCTACGAAGGGAGTCGTATTCACTTTAATTCAGGTTGGTAGACAGCTGATAGAATGGTCTGGCGCTCTCTCTTCCAAACCTCTACACCTCACGGTAGAAGGGGGACAACTAAGTAAGTAAGTAAGTAAGATGACCTTGGGTTGGCTGCAATTTTGTTGAATATCATTGTGTTATAAAGGAAATAAATAATGAAGAATCGTGTAATGAGATATTTCGGAATAATAATGAAGGAACGTTTCAAGGGTGATCCGTTAGCTTAGGAAACGGAAGTTAGAGATGAGCAAAAGATGGATCATCCGTCGTAACTGTCTTATTGGTATTTAACATCACTGAACCACTAGAGAAACTAGTTGACGGTAGAACTCAAAAATGAGATTCTATTTGTACCACGTACTTTTATAAAGTAACATACCCCTTAGAGATATTCCCTACGCAGTTATTAAATATTGCTTCGAATATGACCGCTAACCTGAATGCCAGTAGAGTCAAATAAAACCAATGCCCAGACTAACTCAGACCTTTGAGTTATATTATACAAGAACTAAGGAGTTCCTGTATTCGTTGTTGACAGTGGAGTAAGATAGACAATTGTTATTCACGTTCTGTCCATCCTGATTTACCACTGATACTTTAGTTGGTTCAACCAACCTGTAGAAATACATGCCGGCTACAGGGTTAACTGTCCCTAAATTGGTCCTGACCACACCGTGTTGTCACTGGGATTACTCACCACTATACACACCGAAACGTAGAAGTTGATACGTCATCAGCTTCTCTACGGCCAATGAAGTAAAATCAACGCGAGGTACTAAAAAGATCACCACCAAATCCCACTGTGCTACTTGGACGCCCTATTCTTTCTGATTCATAATGTTCTTCAAAATTTCGTTCGACAAAACGACACTTAACAAATTTAGCAGACAAATTATTATCTGAGTGAAGTCTTGCTTGAGGAATATAGAGTAATATTCTGGGTGTATCCTTTAAACTATTATACATGATACAAACTGAATTTTTCTGTCTGCGAAAAAAAAATACATCGCGTCTTGAGTTAGTTCCGCGTTCCTTCTGCAATATATTCGGAATTAAGAAAACATTACCGTAACAACGGGCAGAATTGCACAGAGACGTTACTGACAATTTCAAATGAAAAAAAAGTAATTAACAGGATAGAAAAACAGGGGCTTATTGTAACAGCAGTGAGACACCTAGAAGAACGATCAGATAACAAAGAAACTCTAAGTCTTAACTTTAAGGACATCATAAAAACAGGGGCTTATTGTAACAGCTGTGAGACACCTAGAAGAACGATCAGATAACAAAGAAACGCTAAGTCTTACATTTAAGGACATCATAAAAACAGCTTCAACGGTAGTATGTGGTGGTTCACCTTGAAAATGAGGAAAAGAGGACACCTTGGTGGACAGAGGAAGTTAAAGAGAAAATAAGCGTAAAGAAAAGGCCATGGATACAATACTTAGAAGCTGAAACACAGAAGGAAAAACAAAATATAGAGAATTTGTGATATTCAGAACAGAAGCAAAGAACAAGGTGTTTGCAACATAATAGAAATCCTGGGAAGAATTTGCAGAAAAGATGCTCAAGAAAACCAAAAATTGTTCTATAAAACCATAATGAACACGAGAAAGGAAAAACAGTGCCATTTTAAATGTATAAAGGACAAGCAAGACAAACTGGTTACTGGAAGTGATGGAATGATGGAAATAATATTTCTCAAAGCTCTTTGACTGTGAGCAAGGTCAAGCCTTAGAAATGATAACCACTAGATAGAAGAGGAAACCAATAGCGATAAAGATGGCGTCAAGAAGTAAGAACTGAAGGCCGTACAGGAGAAAAATAAGGTAGTTAAAGCAGCAGGACATGATGGTATAACACCATAAATGGTCAAGTACATGGTAACAGCAAGTAACCTGTTAATCCTGAGGGTCCTACAGACAGCCTGGAGCCACAAGACTGTATCAAAATATTTGGAGACTGCCATCATAACACCCATATTCAAAAGGAGTGACAACCGACAGTGTGGAAATCTTAGAGGCATATCCCTTCTCGCTGTCCCTGGTAAAATCTACTCTAGAATAATGGAGCAGAAACTCAGACGCCTGGCTGAACCACAAATGGATAAGGTCCAGTGTGGGTTCTGAGCTCACCGAAGTACTCAGCACTTTATCTTCACATTCAGGCATCTGGGTAAAAAATGCCATTGAATTAAGGTATGCAAAGCAGCAGGACATGCCAGAAATGGTAACGTACATGGTAACAGCAAGCGACCTGTTAATCATGAGGGTCTTACATCCAGCCTGGCTCCACAAGACTGAATCAACTATGTTTGTTTAGTTTTAAAATAACACGAAACAACGTTAATAATCAATTAGTATTAACAGTTTAAAATTAATAAAATGCTGGTGAATTTTATAATGGAAACACCTATGTTTTAAAATAACATGTAACAAATTTAATAATCAATTAGTATTAACTGTTTAAAATAATAAAAATGCTGGTGAATTTTAGGTGGGAATCAAATTTTCTCTTCACGGAGATTTAAGGTGATGTTATAGTCAGAAAGTTATGACTCTTTTGCTGGTGCTTTTTATAAGCACTTAACTAGTATGAGGGACTCCTTGCAGCTGTGGTTTTCGTCACTTCTTGGTGATGAGTGTACTTTTCTCACACGAGTGGCGCAGTAACTTCAATACTTTAGATAGCTTGTAACCTACATTTGAGACAAAATAGAAAACGATTTCCTCGGCTAAGTGCATGTGTGTGCTGCCGATAACATGCGCATTGTCGCTGTGCACCCACACATGTTAATCTTTCAGAAGAATTAAATTCCCGAGTACACAGTGTAGCTCAGGGAAGATGATTAAAAATCAACATATTCCTCTGGGTATTAACTGGGAAAAATGTGTCTGGACAGCGCGAATAATGAGTTGCCTGAGTTACAAGTAACAAAGTGCATATATTTCACAAAATACTACACACTTTAGGCACATGCAATGTAATCCTAACTCATCACAGCTCCATTCGTTGTCTGTGGTCACCTCTGCTGTCGGTTTTCCTCACGACTAGCTAGAATAAATCAACAGCACTTGCATAAGTGGTTTACGAATTTACTAGTTTGTTTCGTCTGTTAAGGTTGGCATCCACACACACACACACACACACATATATATATATATATATATATATATATATATATATATATATATATATATATATATATATATATATATATATGTATATACCCACTTAACAAGAAAATATGTCAAATTTACATTTGTAAAACAATTGTTACACTTACCCCAATGTTTTCGAAATACAGTACACAATCTCCGCAGAAAGGCTAGAATGGACACGAGCAATTTGTGTTATCTGCTCTGGAACCACTTGGTCTGGAAATTTTGAATCCCTATCATAACGGGTCAATCTGCGAAACACTTGTTCTGTGAAACTTTCTCTTATAACGGGGGATCCAATTATCTTCGGTTCCAGTCTTTGTATTTTAAGTCTTGGTCCCTTAAGTTTTTCAGTCTCTGTATTTATACAGGCGGTGTTAATTAATAGTTAATTTGGCCACCAAATGTTAACTATGAATATAAATACCCTACGCACTGTTGCAAGTGTAGTGGTTCGGACTCTATCATCGCCACACAGGCTATATCATTAAATAGGTCGAGGATTCTGAAATAATGCGAGAATACTCAAGCCACGCCCACACAGAGCTATTTATGGTTATGGGTTACTACTGTCACACCTGCTGTTCTCTTACCGAGTTTGGAATGTTGCAGTGAGGGTGTGTAGGTACAATCACACACCACAGGTACGCACATCAGAAGCATGGAGCATTGAAACTACAGGTGACAGTTAATGACAGTTTATAACCTCACAACACGTTAACATCGAATACACATAGTCAAATTACAGTTCACAATAATAAAGAACTCCACTTCTCAGACTCATCAAAGATACTTCTAACATCAGCGCTATCATATAATAATGGATCCTTTTAGCGAACGGACATCATCGCCGTGCTAACAACATAAATGGCATCCTCAAAATACTCCTCACATCAGCGCTATCATATAATAATGGAACCTTTTAGCGAACGGACATCATCGCCGTGCTAACAACATAAATGGCATCCTCAAGATACTCCTCACATCAGCGCTATAATAATATAATGAATCCTACTAGCAATTTCTCACAAGACTGAGCACCCGACAGTTTGCAATAATCTCGCATTCACTCATCTCAGCGCGATCATATGACAATAAAAGTTAATGGATCCTTACATCTCAAAATACTTACAAGACTGCACACCCGGCAGTTTGCAATAACCTCACCTATCATCATGTCTTCACATCTCAAAATTATTCTCTCTCAGGAAATAATGGCCTACACAAATAATGGCCTCTTATCTTTAGCACTGCGCAGGCATACCATTGAAACACATACAGGGGCCGACTCCTTCGGTCGATGCCCAAAAACTCTCTGCCCCGGGATCACACATCTCCCGCCTAAACAGACACGAGACTCCGAGTCTCAATACCTGCACGAGCCAATGGCAAGAGCTAAACACACATAGCTCAAAACAATTCAGAGTGACTACATCTCCACAATTGAACTGATCAGCGTTCGCCACGCTTTTGTGACATTCGAAACTTCTCGAACATACGAGAAAATTCCCCTATCACAATTTAACCAAACATCATAGCTAATCAAGCATTCAAGCAACGTAACTCAAAATCTAATCTGTTTACCTAACATTTTAAGGATCACTTCCCCTTCATAAGATTTACTTTCAACAGTTTGCCACACCGCCCGGGAAAAAAAATGATTATATCATTTTTTTTTCTTTGAAAATTTAAGTCCCAAAAATTTAAAGGTTAATGAAATTATATCATATCGCTACCAAAAAAATGTACCTATGACAAGTCAAAATAGTACATCTACAAAAAAATATCAGCAATAAATGTAAAATAACAACTAAAGCATGCAACATAATCATGCAAGCATACCGAAATTAATCTAATACAAAACCAAACTACGTACATTTAGTAGAAGAAACAACCGATAGTAAGTGAAAGAATAAGATCACGCAAAAGAAGAATGATCTGTAGTAAAGGAAAGTAAGAAATCGGACAATGAGAAACACTCAACAATAACACATAGTAACCAATAAGTAAAACAATTTCATGTAAAATAAATACAAATACCCTACTAGTTATATTATATCAAGCTATATAATTAACTCAACAATACAACGAATAAAAGTATAAGTATAGAAAGAAGAAGAAGTATATAAGTAGAATTATGAGAAACAAAGATGTAATACGGAAGTATAAACAAGATATGAACACATATCAAAAAGACAACAGAAAGATAGAATGAAATGAAGAATATTCACCAAAGACGGTTGGAAAGCAAAGGCATAAACGCAGAGAAAGTCAATAACAATACATACCAATAACAGTTTAGATCAGACAACATATTTCAACAAATAAATACAAACATGATCGCAAGGCACAAAACAAAATGTCAAAGTATATCTATACTAACACCACAAAAAGAATAGTTTATAACTAACCAAAGCCTAATAAGTAATTTAACTAACTTACAAAAGTTGTACATAACTAAAATAAATTCTAGACATCACACAAATAAATAATAGCATTACGATAACTAAGTTTGACCTAACGCACAGTCAAGCGCTAAATAAAAATACATCATAATATCAAACAAAACAACTTTTCAACGAAGTTATATCCCTCTACATATCAATCATAGCGCATAGTCAAGCGCTGGGCGCACAAAAATAAATTACAATGCCAAAAAAAGTACATTTTTTTTCTCAAAATACCATACAAAATATTTCAGAACGATAAGTTATCAAAAAATATAATTATTTTTTTTTAAAGAAATTCGAAGTTATAATTAATAAACCAACAATGAAATTAGCTTTTAACAAAATGAGAGAAACATAAAATATCTTATCTCTAAACAAACACTTAAATCAAAACATGTAATTTTTTTTTTCAAAAAAAATACGTCACAAAAAAGACACCAGGGAAAAACACACTGTTATCTGTATACGAACTTTCAAATATATAAATATAACATAATGTATATAGAGTATGTATTATAGCAATCTGTACATATTCTACAAACAAACAATAGTATCAGATGTGTCTATCAATTGTGCATAAAAGTTTAATTTAACTTATAAGTTAATTCTGGCTGACAATCGCATTCAGCTTAGCTACAGAGTTATTTAGCTGTAAATTTATATCTTACTCAGCCTGATATGATATATACTATAAATAAATCTAAAATCTATTGGTACAATAAGATATGAAAAAGGTCCTATAAAAATATCTACAAAGGTTTTTTTTATTTTAAAATATTTATCAAATCAATCTGCTGCAAAAATGTTGAAAATCGTATTATTTAAATACTAGGTACTATGCTCTGACAAGATCAGTGTTTCACCATATGTTAACAATTCAAATACAAGATCATTTCTGATACATGCAAGATAATTTTATAAAATCACGTTTCACAACATAATAATAAAATCATATAATATCTGTATGTTAATATGCAAAACAATTATGGTATCAAAATATGGGGAAAAAATTCAAATTAGAAAATAAAGTTACACTCAAGACTATCTATGAAAGTGACTATAACATCGTCCCAGTAAATGAGTTTGTGCATAGGGCTGGCAATCTCATCATGTATAAAGACTATCCTAACAATTACAGCTGCAAAAAAAATATAAAGATAAATGATTATGGTCCAAATGAGCACAGGTTTGAAACCGCTCACTGCATTCATCAAAAACTACATACAAATCATTACCAACAAACATGTTACACATAATCAAAACATAATAGTATACAAATGGCATACAAATAGACTGGTACATTATCGAAACAGTCATATATGTCACACACAAAAAATATATATATATAGCAATCAAATGATGCATAAGGATGAACATCATAATGTTTTAAAGAAATTACTAATATTTCAATACACCAGCATATAATATACTATATATAGAATATAATAACATGTACTATTCTTAAAAAAAAATAATCAGACGCAAAAATCTCCGACGTTTTGTCAACATGTCCTGGCCCTCCAAAAAGTAACACATCAAATGCTCAGTAAGACGCTGATAGGTTCCGCTTGATTACACACATACGAGCGCAAAGGTGACCTACATTCCTCACGGATAATGTTAAAAGGAGCGCTGAGTCATCGCAAAGTCGAATGCTGCGAGACAATACAAATGAAAATTTCTATTATAATCTTCTGTTAGATTTAATGAGGAAAAAAAACGGAAAGTCAATCTAACAATTACCTAACCCTTGTGGTTGTGTAAAGTCATGGCCCCTTTTTGCACCTTCAGCAAGCCTTCCCTTATAACGTGTAGACACCACAGAAGGCTTAGAGACAACTTGACCGTAACGAAAGGTCGTCTCTGCTGTAGGCTGAAAAAATTACTACATTCACAAGAACGAGATGCTCTCTTGAAATGACAAGCATGACAGGCAATAGTATTTAAGACCTTATTACCCTTCTTATTACATCGCTTGTTAATAATTTTGCTCTCATGTGAAGCACAGTTAACCTGGTTGCGATTTCTATTATTGCTGTTGAGAGCATTGTTATTTGATCTATTGCAACAGTTGTACTGATTTAAATCCCAGTTAGCATAGTTACGATTAACATCTCCTCTTAGATAAAAATGTCTACTAGATAGAACTTGCTTTTTAGCAGAAAAATCATTACCAGATTGATAAACTTTCATATAATTATTTCTACTATAGTTTCCAAAACTCTTAGGATCAAAATATTGAAATCCGTCAAATTGTTTCTTGTTTTTAGGAGAAGAAACGTTACCGTATGATGAACTCCCTTGGTACCCTATAACCTCAGGGTTATGTCTCCTATCAAAACTGTTTTTTTTCTTTGCTTGTGGCAATGTGTTTAACAACTGGGTCATACAGCATGGACTGGGTATGACTAGTAGAAGGTTTGATAGTCTCTTTATTGTTTTTCACAACATTTGTTTCATTCATGGAACAAGGAGTGCTATCTTTATTCTCTGTTATCAATTTATCAGAGTTTCCAATAAATACACGGTTGGTTTTTAACACCCTGACTTGAAATTTATTACTGTTTCTTTCGTTATCTACAGGTCTGGCTAATACTGTAGACTTTCCTGTGTTAGTTTGCCGCCAGGAATCAATATTACTGGAAGCATTGGTATTGCGTGGAAAGTTATATTTTCCACGAAAAGATCTATGTCCACTATTCTTGACCTTAGAATCTGCAAAAAGTGTATGAGGCTGACTTTTTGCTTTAGTGCTCTGATGATAAACAACTTTCTGTCTATCACTGTCAACATTGACGGAAGACCACATCATGCTATTCAAGACAATATCAAGCAGACCATCTACTTTTATTCTGGCTTCTGAAATTTGAATATCTTTAAGTGCAATCTCTGCATATAATTTCGTGTTTAAACTCTCAGCTCTTAAAACTTTGCAGCTTTCCTCCGCTAGTAAATTTTAAATCTCAGTGACCTTCTCTTTCTCAGCCGTCAACTCTACTAATGTCTCTTTCTCATACTGTTCTTTATTTGCTCTCAACTGAGTCAACTCTAGTCATAGTGACTGAATCTTAATATCATCATTGCTATTATTCATAATCTCATTATTCTTCTTGGGGGTACAGTATTCATCTTCTTAATTTGATCACTGAGAATCGCATTATCATTCATCACATCATGAAGCATTTCTATATAAGTCTTTTCAAGTTCATTGCTCTCAATTTTCAATTTCTCATACATGTTTATTTTGCTGGGCCTCCTGTGTAATATTTTTCACCTCAACTTGCTTATCTTTCATCTGAACTTTCAATTGCTTTAACTTCAACAATGCTAAATCCAAACTTGCTTGCACACTAGCAAGTTCCGATTTTGATTTATGTAAATCACTTGTAATTCGCTCCTCAACTTCTAATTTCTTTTTCTGATCAACAGAAATACCGTAGAAAATTATCTTGTGTATATTCCTCACTATATGATCATGTTTAACTCCAGCATAGTTGTACACAAATCCACGAAGGTAATTCAGTAAATCTGCCAAATCCTTAGCCATCATTAAGTGAGGATCAGACTGAAAGTTGTCCTCAGCAAAATGCCTTATGGACCGTGATGCATTAGCCAAAAGTCTATCCATCACATGGTATTCTAGTTCTGGGCCTTTTAATCTCTGAAAATCTCTACCTTCTTCACATAAATATTCCAACATAGGCCTCATATCCTCAGGATCTGTATCACAATCCATAGTGACTTGCACACTCAGTGAACTATATATGTATTAATTAAACTTTCACCTCACCAAACCAATTACCTTTTTAAGAAATTGCAATTATTCCTTAATTACCGTCTCATCAATTCCTGTACATAGAACCTTTATATAGCCATACATCACTCATGCATCAACATATCCTACAATCAATCGATA
The DNA here is from genome assembly GCA_024509875.1 of Oreohelix idahoensis. Taxonomy (NCBI): domain Eukaryota; kingdom Metazoa; phylum Mollusca; class Gastropoda; order Stylommatophora; family Oreohelicidae; genus Oreohelix; species Oreohelix idahoensis. The sequence continues at coordinate 10,572 of JAMPIV010003086.1, read as the reverse complement.
TAATTATCGATTCAAAAACGACAGTTATCAACAGAATAAGCAATACATAGCATAGGCAGGCTTGCCGACATGCAAAATGTGGCACAATTTACACACAACAAAAACCACTTATCTGAAAATAATTCCGTCCCTCCTGCCAATGCACTGAATATCACAAAGTTCTGCAGATAGAAAACACTCCACCGCAGAAAGGTACTAGAACTAGACTCTCTTCTTTTCTGGTTCTTGACACAGTATAGTATGTGCTCACTCTGCATAGGATGACAGGAACCGGAGCACAGCAACTCCGCAACTCTTGACTTGAGGTGTACGTGCAAACGAACTCTCCAAAATACTGCACATATAGCTGAACCTAAATATGGAAAGACTGGATCAGGCACTGTAACTTTTATGGCATGAATGTCGCTGGTATAGATCAAATCTTGAACAATATAATGGACTCCTGTAGTCCTCCTTTCCCATGCCAACACAAATACTGTCCAAGTCTACTTGCAAATTGTAATACCAAAAAGTAGACTGTACATCTGCAATTACTGGTGTTAGTATTGCTGTAAGTCTTATAACGCGAATATATCAGGTATTCGATCCAAAATGATGACTGTTTCATCAACTGATACCGTCAAGATATATATAGTCCAACAGTTGAATACTGGCACGGATAAGGCGTGCGTTGTTTTCGTAACTGCGCCACAGGCTATAAACGCGAATATCGTAGGTGTCAGATCCTATAAACCTAGTCCACCAAATATTAATTACTAAAATAATACCCCCATACTGGGCGGGCTTACTTTTTAAGGTTTCAAGTTTCCCAAAAACTTTGATCTGTCACAAGCATGGAATTCAAGTTCCGATCCTTCTCTTTCTCGCTTTTTGGGAGTTGCACGTTTGAAATTGAGAAGCTGTCTGCTCTGTGTCTCTGAGTTTGCTAGATTATATTTAGCACTTCTCAGTTCAAATCACAGGTGGTACTTCCGCCGACATTTCCAATGAAATTCAATGTTTATTCCGGCTCTCACTTCAATCCAATCGTAAGTTTTATCACTGTGTGGGATGGGGTGTTTTAATTCATATTCTCCCCGCGCGTATATAAAATATTACATTTAATATTCCAACGTGAAACCTTTTTATAATAAGACGTAATATTTCCGGTGACATCTTGTGCACTCTCACAAACAAATTTGTGAAATATTTTGATAGCCAGATGCTACCTTCAAATATTGACTGGCCAGTCATATTGCCTGCTACAATCACACACAGGGATGGTCCCGTTAAACTATTATCTCATTACCGCCCGTGTTTCCGTCCCTTGTCCAGACAGTCAAACAAAAGCGGTAGCCGGCCGCTCAGACAAACAATATTGGATTCCTATTCATCCTCGTACGAGACCATATTGTGTCTAACGAGGATCGTCTCCTATCAGATGGGGCAGACGACTCAAAGCGATAAACGTATTACCGCTGACCGGTGATAATGACCGGGTATTGTTACGATAATACTACAGTTCACCTGGCGTAACGTAAACATGTCTGCGTGTTAAAAGATAAAGGTAGCCCCATAGCAGATACTTTCGTAGGGGAGTTGAGTGTTAGAGACTTCACTCTACTGACCCAACATAGAGAGTAATAAGAATTAAAACGCATGATGTATGCCAAATAAAAGCGATTGGTAAGACAATGAAGAAAAAGAAATGATAATGCCGTAGATCTGAAGGTGTGAGAGAGAACCCAAAAGTGCATGTTCAGACGTTCTGTGACATTTATCCACACTCTGAAAGAATATTTTTTTTGAAATTTTAGCATTAATAAAAAGATTGTTTCTAAATTTACGAGGGTCGTTCAGAAAGTAATGCACCACATCGTTTTTCTCAGGAGCTGTTTATTCAAAAAGTATGAAATTTATACACAATATACATGGATATGTCATGTAAACATAGGTATTATTCAACATAATCCCCATCAACTTGTACGGCTTTATGCCAGCGCGAAACAAGTGCATGTATTCCTAGCCCGTACCAGATTTTGTCTTGATCATGTAGCCATTTCTTCGCTGCATGAATCACTCCTTCATCATCTTCAAACCTTGGCCGACAGAGTGCATCTTTAAGTGGACCAAATAGACAAAAATCAGAGGGTGCTAAATCAGGACTATAGGGTGGATGGGGTAGTACAGTCCAACCCAATTTGGTGATTGCTTCCCGTGTTGCCAGACTTGTGTGAGGTCGCGCATTGTCGTGAAGGAGAAGCAGGTCTGCTGGTTTCTTGTGCGGCCGAACTCTGCGAAAACGTTGACTGAGTTTTTTCAATGTCTTAATGTAAGCTTGCGAATTGATTGTCTCTCCTCTTGGCATAACGTCCACAAGAATCACACCTTCAATGTCCCAAAAGACAGTGATCACGACCTTTCCAGCTGAAGGAATTGTCTTGAATTTCTTTCTTCGTGGTGATTGCAGATGATGCCACTACATTGACTGTCTTTTTGTTTCAGGTTGAAAATTATGTGCCCAGGTTTCGTCACCTGTAACGGTCTTAGCCAAAAAGTTCTCTCCGTCAGCATTGAAACGCTCCAACAATTCAGAAGAAATTGCTTTCCTTTGCAATCGGTGGTCATTTGTGAGACTTCGAGGAACCTATCTTGCGCAAACCTTAGAAAATCTGAGTTTTTATAACTGCATTTGCACTACCAATGCTGACGGACAGCTGTAAGGCCAATTGTTGAGTAGTGATTCACCTATCAGTAAGAATAATGCCCTCAGCGCATTTCAACATTTCTGCGTTGGTGGCTGTGGCAGGACGTCCACAGCACGGCCGATCAAGCAGCTCCGTATCTCCACTTCCTGATTCTTTGATTCTCTGAACCCAGCGACTGACTGTACTCCTGTCGATTGCAAAACTTCCATACACATCACACTGACGCTTGTGAATATTAACAACAGTTTCCTTCTCTGCAACGAGAAATTCTATCACAATTAGCTGTTTATAACGCAAGTTGCTAACACGCTCCATTTCAACTGTTTATGGCAGCCGTATTATTTGGCCGATTGCGGGGCAATTTAGTGCACACAATTGGCACATGCCATATTTGAAGTGTCCAAAATTTCATGCTTCTATCTTCATTATTAGCTTAGAAAAACGATGTGGTGCAATACTTTCTGAACGCCCCTCGTAATAAGTTTACAAAAGTATGGATCTAATTAAGACGTTCACACACAACATTCATAGCAATGTTTAAACATTACACTATAAACAAACTCAAAACATTTTCTTTCGAGTTTTTTTGGATGCAAAGATCAGACAACCGATCTTGGGACATTGTTGACAGCAGATCATTCTTAATCCTTTTAAGTCTAGAAAATGATTTTTTTCCCATTACAATAAGTAACACAGGAAAAATCTGAAAATTGTTTCAACATATGGAAAAGATGTCTGAATTTTTTCTTGGAATATTATTTGATACATGTCCTGTGGCAGAAATTTTCTTTTTCACTGTGAGCTTGTTTGACAACGGGTGGAAGTGCAAGTGTTCATCGACTAGACTGAGGTCAACATCCTTTGGATACTCTTGCATCAACATCTCGACACCATTATGAATGTGTTCCTTGGTTGGTTGCAGGTTCACCAAAAATGAAAAATTGCCAGCTACACTCCTACACACTGTTGCTCTTCTGTCTAGGTTGGCTTCAAGAGCATCCATGTCATAAATAAATGAATTTATTCTAAAACTGTCTCTTGGAGAAAGTTTGTCTAAAGCTTGGGGCACTGCCCCGTCATTGCTTTGTTTTTTTCTCGTAATCTCTAGAGTAATTTTTGCTTGCTGTTCAATTTCGTCCAAATTAGCCGCAATGTTTGATACGAACTGCAATAGTGAACTGTAAATCTGTGCACATGTGCTCAATGAAATTTGTGAACTTTGGAAGACCTTGCTAACTTTATGAAATTGGTCTAGTAAATATGTCCAAAGGTGAAGCAAGAAAATGAATTCAAATCCTTCCATTTTTTGTAGAAGATTTTCAGCCTGTCGTCTTGTGTCAGTTTAATCAACGTAAATATGACTGATGGCTTCAACAATGTTAGCATAATTTTCGCTAATCGCTGCAGTAGCTTTGGCGTGAGCCTCCCATCTTGTGTCTGATAAATGCTTAGGAACTTTTGACTCTGGTGGCAAGAAACTTTTTAGCACTGACCCTCTTTTTGTAGAAGCTGAGAAAAAACAATAAAACTCATTTATTGTACAAAACAAATTCATTGCATCCAGACACGTGTCAACTGCTGTTCGTCCAATCAGATTTAGGGAATGTCCAGCGCATGGAATAAACTTTGCAAACCTGATCTTTCCAAAATTTTTTGTTGAACTCCGTTATACTTTCACGCCATATTAGCTGCATTATAATATGATTGTCCTCTACATTTACTGAAATCAATTTCAAGTTCACTGAAGTAGTTCAGTATTCGCTCAGCCATACTTTCTCCGATGTTTATTTTCAGTTAAAAAAACCTCAGAAAGCGTTCTACTGGTAATCCGTCACTAGAAGAAAAACATCAAACAATAACAGTAAGTTTATCAACATGGGAAACATCAGGGGTTGAGTCAACTGATAAACTAAAATAACCTGCTTGTTTAATGTCGCTAAGTATTGCTTCTCGAACTTTATTAGCCATCAACTGGATAACCTCTTCACATATAGTTTTGGATACGTACGATGGCTGACCACCGCCTTTACTTCCATACTGCTTTATGTGTGGATGCAGGGAGGGATCAAATTTGGCAATTAATTCAAGCAATCCAAAAAAAGTTACCATTGTTTGGAGAATCAAATGTTTCATCATCTCTTCTAAATGCCAAGCCACATTCTGCCAAAAGGGATATCACTGCAATAACACGCTAAGTACGTGCCGCCAGTAATCCTGCTCTGCTTTAATTTGCTCTTCGAGTTTTGATGTTAACGTTTGACCACACTTTCTTGTTAAATATGTTAGCACGGAGTTCATATGATTTTTAGAGTTTTCGTGGGTTTGAACAAGATAAGCGTGATACCAATCATTGAATCCAGTAGAAGCTAAAGCTGTAGTTGAGTAATTTGTTTAGAGAAAAGTTTGCACACTAAACAGTAGACGTTTCCTTTTGTGGGAGAATACTCTAACCATTCTCGAGGGAAGGTTTATCCATTTACTTTAGTGTAATGGAATACATTCTTAGAACAAAACCGGGCTTGGTTTTTGTATGTTGGCTTTGAATTGGTAAAAGAGTGATCATAGAGTGATTTTTCCTCGTTATTCAATGTCGTCCATAAACCTACGTCATCATTATCTGAGAAATCACTAGTAGCATGAACAGTTGGTATTTGTGTGTCTGCCATTCTAGGGTTTTCGCTGAGCTTCTTTGCTTGTTCATAGTCTTTAAGATCGTAATGCGCTTGGACTGCTTCTTTTAATGTAGCTATCTCGTGGGATGTTCTTGTGTTAATTCTTTGGCTATAGGTCTTCTTATTTCATTTTCACTTTCTCCAGAAGTTTCCGTATTTGTAGTGGTAGTTACTGACAACAGATCTCCTTGAAGAGAGGTCGTGTTCTGTACATAAACTGGTTGTTCATCAGTCTGCCCAGACTGCTCAGTGTAGTCTATTTTATTTTCTTCTGTTTGTAAACATAAATGTTGTGTATCTCAGAGGTTATGCTGGTTGGTTCTGCCTGCTGTACAAAGCCATATGGCGTGCTTGGCTTTAAATGCTTCAGTATTGCCTTCAGTTTCATTTGTCGCTTTCGTTTACTAGCACCACATTCATATCGCTTACTCATTATTTTTAACACTAAAAGTCAAAATTAAATATTATTGTGATTCACAATGGTATAAAAGAATCCTAACTTGATTTCAAAATACACGGGACATTACTCTAGGCTCTACTAATGTTCATAATGTTTTTATTTCGGAATTTAACTTATGTCTATAATAGATTCGCATTTTGGCGAAGCTGGCAAGAAATGGCTGCAATTTCTCCTTTTGGCTAAATTGAAAAGCAAAGGGTTAAAGCCTCCACAAACTTTACTAAAGAGTAAGTGCGTATTTGTGTAACTGTTATCCAGTCATACGTGTTTAATGTTACTAGCAACTATGTGTAGCGAGATTTGGTAAACACTTGCTTGGTTGTAGCGCGACACGCCCACGCGACACCCACACACACCAGCGCAAGGTCAGCGCTGCGGTCTTTCTTTGAAGTTGGTAGACAGCGGAAATGTGACTTACGGTTAAAAGCCATACAGTATTACTGAAGAATGAGGAAATAGCTATATAGGAATGTATGGCCGACTTTAAAAGTTTGCATTTACTGGACATTAAATTATTCACTACAGGAGAACGCATGGTTGGAATAATATTAAATAAATATAACTCAACAAAGGAGATAGGCTAGGAATTATATCCAAAAGGATATTATTCAAATATAAATAGTTTTAAAGATAATTAATATTTTTCACCTTCATCACATCGGCTAAAAGTTAGCTAATAATCTTTAAAAATTTATTACACTAACAAGCCTCAACGGAATTGTATAAAACTTATATGTAATGAAAGCCCCATATGGGGAAAAGGAAATGATATATAGGAAGGAAGGAAGGAGATAAGTGTGTGAGTGACAGAAGAGAAAAACGAGTACAGGAAAGCACAGATTGTTTCAAATAGCTTCAAAACAGGAGATGAAACTAAAATCTTTTGGGGAATTTGGGAGCTGCTTTCTCGTACGCGCGAGAGACTGAAATATAAGGACAGAGCGGCGCATTGTAAATCACACACCAAATCCAGAAGCCAGAGTGAGAAACTGGAGGACAGCCTCTGCAAGAAAAGTTCTATTTTCACGCTGCATGCAGGGCAGATTAAGTTAAGCCAATACAGTCTCACCGTGAGCTTATTAATCCTAAGAGGGTATGTAAGTTTATTAAAACTATATGTATTACTAATATCATTTTATTTCAGATTTTATTTCTGATTGATTGTAGCAGATATAATAAAAAAAGGGAATGACGCTAACCAGAGATAACCTTCACCGGCATTGTCAGGAAGCATAACCATTAATTGGTTAGCCAAATATATTATGGCTAATTCTTGCCTGGAAGCTTACGACATACCAGCAAGTACATAAGTGACTTGACATCCATAAGTGGAAGGCAAAGGTTATATCGTACCCATGTATCATAACATGTGATTTATTCATGTATATTGTTAATTCTGCACCTTATACATTATCTTATCATGCTATCTCTGTAATATACTACCATGATTCATTCATTTACATACAAACACTGAAGACATGGTCGCATCATGAACAGCAGAGGGTGGTGAGATTGTTAGAACAATGGCCACCTATTACTTTTTGTTCCAGGTTTTTTTTGATCAATGTTTATGATCATTTCTGATCGAGAAACTAAAGACTTGAAGAAGTTGATCCAGCTCACTGAAGCCTAGAGGTCAACCAAACTTCAACACCTTAGTCCCCCGTAGTTATAGGGCGGGCTGAAGGAAAGTCTTCCGTACTCCAGTGTGTCGGAGGAACCTCGAGCAGACGTGGATAAAGTTGAGTTTATATATTTCCATCCAACAAATCCTGTGAGCAGTTTCTAAAATGACTATCTAATGATGAAAACTAGATGGCAAGAGATAATGTGACAAACTTGTTTTATAAATTCAGTGGAAGATAAATCCAAGACTTTTTCTATTAGTTATTTTAATTTGTAACTGTAAATAATCATACATTTTACCATCTTCCAACACCCATTTATCATTACAAGAATATATAGATGTACATAATAAATTGGATAATTGTACTCATTTGACTTGTTAAATTTTTAACTGTTAAATTTTGAGTTACTTTTTCTAATTTAATTATAATATCACATAGGGTTACGATAGCGAAGTAGCATCTTATACTTCTGAAGCCTAAATCTATTGTCCAGCTCAGAGTATTCACAGCTGTAACTCACTTGTGATACCAGTGTACTTCTCGGGCACTGGAACTTCATACTTTCTGGAGAGAGATTCTACTTCTGCTCTACCACTACTATCATACTAGGAAAACCTTTCGCTACACTATGCCTATAAAGTAGAATCAAGAATGTGTGCTTTGGTCACTTCCCTCAATGTATTCCTCAGTTTTGGATTTGTGCTTACACATTATTGGCTTAGCTACGCCCCTGATTTTTATCATTACAAATGGTGTATTTTTTAATTTTTTTGGCAGGAGGCAAAGGCCCCCCCCCCCCCCCCTAGATTATGAGGCCCTGGGCTGCAGCACGCTCAGTCCATATGTAAATTAAGCACTACTGACTTACAAAAGAGTTGACATCTTTTGTTGGAAGTGAGAACCACACAAAAACAGTAGGCTAATAAGTTCGCTAAAATAAACAGACCCACAGAAGAAATCATTCTCTACTCAATAAGGATTAGCAATTTTTATTGGATTATTGTAATTACAACTTAATGATCACGCTAACGTACCGTGAGCTGTAGATATAATAATTTATATTCAAGGGGTTAACTGACACCTTAACATTATTTCAAGGGTTCCTTCAAGATAAAAAGGTTGAGGAAGGATTCTGTATACATACATCCTTACATCTACTGTAAATATTAACTTAGAGGCAATGAACATTATAAATGCAATATAACAGCATACATTTACAGTATCAAATTACAATTAAGAAATAAAGTACGTTAAAAACAATAAAAAACAAAAACAATAAAAACGAACGTAAAAAAAACAACAAAACAAAAACAAAACTAAAATCCTCCTTGAAAACAATCACATTAAAGTAGTATATAATAGAGATAGATAGATAGATAGATAGATAGATAGATAGATAGATAGATAGATAGATAGATAGATAGATAGATAGATAGATAGATAGATAGATAGATAGATAGATAGATAGATAGATGGATAGATAGATAGAAAGATAGCTACATAGATAGATAGATAGATAGATAGATAGATAGATAGATAGATAGATAGATAGATAGATAGATAGATAGATAGATAGATAGATAGATAGATAGATAGATAGATCAGTCTGGTTTGAATTGTTCAAGGGAGTTTACTAAGGTAAATTTATATGTTTAAGGGAAAGAATTACGCATAGATAAAATTATGAATTAAAAAGTTGTTTCTTACTTAATTTTAATTTATTATTAAGCTAGATAAGCTTTTTTTTTTTTTTGCTGCACATTTTTTTTACTTCGTGAAACACTTTTATATTTAAAGCATAATCTTCTTATTGGCGTCTTATTATTTTGTTAAGAAATATATTTTGCAAGAGCAGGTTCGCTATTCATTAATTTTTTTATACGTAACTATGTAATTTTTAATGGTCATTATTCGGTCCAGAACTGTTTCATCATCGTACAACAAAACATCGCAGATAACTGAAACAGACTGCAATATCTTTTGAAAAGAAACCGAGCACGAATAATGCTGTGAAGACCCAACGCTCTTATCCGGCCTTTGGCTAGAATCGTGTGTCTAGACGCAGGGACCAGTAGTGACATTTATGTCATGAGGTCCTTTGTGTGAGAACATAGAAGACCACTACAATGACACAGGGTGTCATTGGGTCTTCGTGTGTTGGGACATGTGGTTTTGACCAGAGCCGGGTTTGGGGTGGGTGCCAATGCGACCTCATGCGAGGAAAAAATATGCAACCTCATGCGAGGAGGAAAAAAAAAAAAACTTTTGAAAAGAAGATGGTCTTTCACTGCAACTCATGCGAGTTATAAAAATTAATATAAGACAAACATAAAGGTATGTTATCAGGCACTCGTAGGATATAAAGAAGTAAAACACCAGACAACAACAAAAAAATGCGCCTCATGAGAGCATTTGATAAAATGCGACTCATGCGAGCATTAAAAAAAAACATCGCAGTATAGTACAAATGATGCGATCCAAACCAAACGCCAAGAAGAGGAAAATGTACACCAGTCCACCAGCGCTGAACAACAACCATGAGTATAACAAAACCAGAAACAGCCACCCAGAGAGAACAGCCCGACCATCTTCAAATACTAAGGAGGTGTGAAGAAACAGCTCTACAACACAGACAGGTACATGCACAAAAGTAAGACAGAAGGGCAGAACAGCCAGACATCACCTCAGCATGCTGCGGGGACGAGATGACAATAACACCAAAACTTAATGAGTTAGACCCGGAAGATATCATTATCGAAGCACTACGCAGAATTCGTGAATACAGAGACGAGTTCCTTAGTCATTCTCCACAATTACAAGAAGCAGTATTAGAAGTAGCTCCTGACTTACCAATAGCAGACATAGAGATTCTAAAGTGTCCGACGGTGATCAGGAGGAGACCGTCCCCACTGACCACACACGCTCAAAACTGAGACGGAAGTCGGAGCGTGCCAACTTCGCAAGCCAAGAAATGCCGTTTCTCACGAGGCAGGCACTACTGGAGAGGATGATTAAGATAAAACTCAGATGCCTGGAGTGGTGGTGAGGCCTCGCTCAGGGCCTGTCAGGACGATAAAGTTATCGGTATCCTCGAGGCAATAAACGGCCAGGAAGAGTATAATTAG